>PVHY01024122.1:0-20026 GCA_004024945.1 Uropsilus gracilis
TCTCTAGTGTTTTTAAGGTAGATGGTTATTTTACAATTTCTAGTTCAACCATATAAAGCTTTAGGCAGCTTGTTATATTTTATTTTTAGAACTCCATTTCTTCCTACATCTATCATACATAATCCATTGAATGTTTTTACTATATTGTGTTTATTTATGTTGTTCCCATCTTTTGGTTAATGTGATAAACGCTGTCTTGAACCTTGGTGTATAAGTGTCTGGTTCCTGCTTAGTTGTTTTGGGAATTGCTGGTCTCTGTTAATTTTTGCTTTAATTTGGAGCATCCATCCAATTGTTTTACACAGCAGATGTGCCATTTTACACTTTTACCTCCCCACCAGCAATGTATGAATGTTCCAATTTGTCTACATTTTAGCTAACACCTGTACTTTCTGTGTTTTTTTTAAATTATGTCCATCAACTAGTGGTGAAGTAACATCTCATTGTTTTTCTAGTTGTGTTTTGGCATCAAAACAATGAGTGAATTGCAATGGGTTAAGAAATTTTAAGTAAAATTCATTGGTAGCCAGTGGATTTTTATGATCAAAGTAAGGTGGTTTGTAAGATAACTTTGTTCATCAAAATATCAGATTCTAGTTCTCTCCAACTCACCAACAAATTACACTTATCTTTCCAGCAGCAGTACACTTTCATCACTTGGCTACTTATACACCTCTTATTTGAAATGGTGCCCAACTCCAGAAAGCATGTATGTGCCCAGTTGCTTTTTTATTTCAGGTGATACCAACCAATTCTAGTAAAATGAGAAAAAAGATAATTTATTGCTTCATGTTATTGGGGAGAATATTAAAGAACGTAACAAGAGAAAACTGTAGAAAGCAGTCTCAAGACTAGATACTGAGATATACAATCCTAACATTTTTTATACCTCTTGTTCCCAGTCACACATCCAGGATGCTCTTGGCAGGCATGTCTTGTCTGTCGTGTAATCTGTCAAAGACTTCACTTCCTTCAAACATTAGCATACTGAATTTTCCCATTTACATTGCAAGTTCTTTCCTAGTTCAATTGGATAGAAGCCATGCTACATAAATATTTTTGGAATTATTTTTCCCAGGATGGGTGAGAAGTTGAATGGGAGGGAGTAGGAGAATGGGTTAGGCATGGTAATCATGTGATGAATTCAGAACTCTTCACAGTCACTACACTTAAAAATGCATTATCTTAATTTATGAAAAAGAAGAAATACAGACTTAAAAAGTTTATGCCATACAGCTAGGAGTAGAACCCAAATTTTCTTAAGTCAGCTCATTATATTTTATTAGGTTACCTTCTAACACAAATATTTAAATAAAATTTGCTACCTCTCCTAACTACTTCTACTTCTTGTCATTAGTTCCTTTTATTTTGATTGAGTGGAGTTTGTAAATTCAGATAAACACCATAGTCTTTTGGTTTAATAAGGAATATAGCATCCTAAGGGGTCTAAGAGGGAACCAAAATGCAACTGTTTTTTTCTAATTCCTCATTCACAACTTTTCTCACTAGAACACATTCTTTTTAAATGAGAATTTGAAGTTACTAATTCCTAGCTACAGCCTATGGAGTTAATGTACAATATGGTCAGGTTCAAACAGGATTGATATTGCACAGAAAATTTGTTAAAATGATTAAATTTTCATGGAAATAGTTTCTTGGTAAATTTGGAAGTCTGCTGACACCACTGTCCTAAAATGTATGGGAACAGATTAATAAGTATTCAGATGGAAACTGGAGCCCTGCTACACAAGCAGTAGGCTGGCACCAGCTTTGCCATGGCTATCACCTAGGCAGTGGTGCCTGGAGGCTGAGTGGCAGCAGCGTGTTCTGCCTTGTGGCCCCAGTGTATTTTGCAGGTAGCCAGTATGCAGTGGCTGCAGCTGCAGGAGTTACCTGCTGGCCACCCAGAAGCGTTGCCTCTGGGCAGGACCCAGGTCATTCTGCAGTGGGGGGGCTGTGGGACAGCTGCCTGAGGTCCAAATGTGGCCTTACCTTCTGGGGACTGGGAATTTTATTTGCTTAGAGACAACTTACTGCTGTTTCTGATGTAGTTTTCTTCACAATGACAGTTCATCTATCCTTGGCTTTTTGGTTTACATCCCTCGAGAACAGGGCAAGATGTACCCTTTTAATTGTTGATTGTAGTTTACAAGGCTTGGAAACCTGCCCATATACAAAATTCAGCCTGAGCTAACCTGCTAGGGGAGAAGAGGCGATGAAGAGTAGAGATCCAGTTATCCCAGCCAATTCGTGATTTTTAAAAATCCAGTGTATCTGCCGGTTCATATGTGAGCCCAGAGGAGACCAAAAGAATTACCTGGTCGGCCCCAGAACAAATTGTTGACCTGCAGAATTATTCTTTTAGGCCACTAAATTTCGGTGTGGTTTGTTTCACAGTTAACTGATACAGATTACTCAGCTATTTGCTATAATAGTCAACCAATCCAGGTTAGGACATCTTTCCTAATGAATTCATCTCTAACATTTCTGAGACAAAGCAGAGCATCATTTAAAGATGGGTGTGCCTGAAGTTTGATGTTCAGTTAGACTTTTATGGAAAAATTGTTGCCCTCCTGCTTTTAGTTCTGTGTTAGCTGAAGAGGTTATTTCTGATAATCCTTTTTTAAGCCATGGAGACAGGAAAATTTTTGTTTTACATATAATTAAGAGTACGTGAAATCTGGAATTTAGCACGTTCATGGGGCATGTACCACTGATGGTATATACCTACACAGATGAGCTCTATTAATTCCATTCATTTAATATAAATCATCACTGTCAGATGGAGAAAACTACAAATATAACTGCCTGATGGTGGAGCATACGAAATAAGTCCCCAGTAGTGAGCATGCTAAACCAGAAATTCCAGAACTGAAAGTTTTATTGATCTTGACACCAGATAGCCTGTGCTTGTGTCTTTCTAGCAATGAACACGAGAGTAAACTTCACACCCTCTCTTTGTCAGCATTTGGATGAAATGAGGAGTTGAAGAAATTGGCCATCTGGTTATGAAAATGCAAAGTTAATAACAGCAACAAGACAACACAATGCCCACACTTAGTCTTCAATTTAAATAGCTTGAATTGTGTTGATAGTACTTACAAGGATTCATTAGTTGCTCTGATATAAAGCTGAAATGATAACACTTGAACAGGATGTAGCTTGAGATAAGAAATCCACTGAACAGTGCATTCTAAACACATACCTATCACCAAGCATTCTCCCTCTTAGAGGGAGACATTTAAATACCTGGCATTTTGAAAAGATCACATGCAAACATCTGGTAGTTTTTTTTTTAAGTTGAAGAGGCAAATATATTTGGAGGAACAGACCAGAAATGAAAGGAGAAGAGTGGGACTCTGGGAGATTTCCAGAGAGGAGCAAAGACACCCACAGCTGGTAGTTTTGAGTGACAGCTTTAAAGACTCTGTATGACAAATAGGAGGATGTGTTATCCAGATTTTATACAAATCTATTTAACACAGTACCGTGTGGGAATGAAACCAGAAGATGGCAAAAGAATGACTCTAACCGCCAAGATTTTTCCTCTTCACAGAATGTATCCTGTTTGAGCTAATTAACCCTGTTATTAACTCAATGGAAGGGTTAATTAGTTAAAGATGGGTATAATAGTTGCAATTTGAAAAAATATTTTAACCTTTTAATAATCTGCATTTCGTTTTTGTCCAGGGAGCATCTAAGACTAAGGACTGGCTTGCCAAGAATACACACTAATTTCTTTTTGGTTTAAGGGCTAGAATATAGTATCTGAAGTATATCACCCTGAGTGGATACAGGTGAAGACACTTTTGACATTCAGATGACATCTCTGTTTTGTTCCTAATTTCTTACATAGGGAGAGAACATAAGATATAGGAGTTAAAAGCTCTCATCCTTTTCTAAAGTCAGTTTTGCAAAAAAACAAAAGGGAATTAAGGGGCATGTTAAGCTTAATTCTCCATTTGACAGTATTTTTAAGCAAACCAGATAACTATGTGGAGAAAGAAGAAAGGAGAGGAGATAATGGAATACTCTTGAGTGAATTATACAATAAAAGCATTCTTTTGGTTCCATTGCTGTGACATTCCATGTTATCTCTTTAAATCCTTCCCATGATCCTCTGAGGAGTATTATTATTGTCCTTATCTTAGATGTGTAGAATTTGAGTTCCAAAGTGCTTAACCAAAGATTACTCAGCAGGTAAGTAGAAGAATTACATTTTGAACCCGGATAGCTGGAGTCCAGAGTCCTTGCTATTATCCTATACCACCATCATGAACATATGCTAAAAGTAACCTCTGTTTTTATACTTTTATAAGAAAATGTTTCCTATATGACAATATTAATAAAATACTGACAAAATATATAACATATGCATAGTAAAATTGCAATTTTATTTAAATATTTAACATAGTTGACTTCTTTTTATAAGGGAGAAGGACAAGTTAAAAACTAGGGAATCTAAGCTATTATTTGAGCCACATAGCAAAATTTTCCCAGGAGTATGATCTTATTTTTTTAAATCGAAAGCTTTATGTCTGAATAGTTGACCAGCTGTTTTGTGTGCCTCCAGGAACAAACTTGGAAGCTTTCTGGAGTTCAAGTCTTGAATTGGTTCTTCCATGTACTAGTGTCTGTGTGAATATACGCCTAAGTGAAGTTGGTACTAATGAGAAGGGAAGGAGACTCAACCTTCATCAAAAAAATCTGTAAAAGAATCAAACTCATTCCCACTATCACTGGGGGCCTGTTGTGAATCTTAGTAGTTTGGGTGGTCTCAATACAATGGCTGAAGTAATATATTCAGTCCCTCTGAGGATAGCAAAAATTGACTGAAATTAGAAACTTACATTTTAAAACCCACAAAGCTAATAGGAGTGAATATTTTTAACTCAAACTTGTATTTTGTAAGTTAGTAGTATTAATAATTTTAGATTTAGTATAGCTTAAAACAAATTTTTGAGACACACACATACACATAAGAAGGGGGGGTGGTTTGAGATAATGCTCTCCTTAAGCAAAATACCACCTGCTTGGGCAGGTGATTGATAAAATCTTCCTATTCTGTCCTCTCTTCCTCCTTGTGTTTATCATATTTCATAAGGACTTTGAGTCCTACTGGTGTTTTTTTAAATTTTTTGTCATGGATCTTTCAATGTCCCTGGGTCAACCTACCCTAAACCCAACCTTGTGGTACTCTGTGGCATGGACATTTATCCACACTTGTGACATTGTCATCATATGACAGGCTCTCAATTGAGTAATTATCACCTCCTACTCTTGTCAACCTCTTAACATTCTTTTCTAAATTTAGATTTTATTTTCCTACCCAGAATTTCGTCCCTTATATAGTTTTTTTCTGTTTTCCTACTGGTCAATTCGCTTTTTCACCAAATTGCAAATCTCATTTTGAGTTCTTAGGATCAGTGTAAGTAAATTCCTTCTTTGCTTTCATTTCTCAACCCTTAGCACTTTTGCATTCTCCTTCAACATACTATAATATCATGTCATCCCAAACAGTGTTTTTAACCCACATTTTCCAAATAAAAATCTGGGACAAGTGACACTTAAAACTTGTTGAGGTAGCATGACTAGAAATTGTTCAGTTCTTCTAACTCTGAGTCCAGTGATTACTTTCTTAGACGTTTCTGAGTTATTCCAGGAAAAGAATTGTAGGGTACATGAGTTTTCAGGGGTTTTTGCCCTTCTACCCTGGCCTCTATAACCAACATCTGTGGGATTGTGCCTTCTCCATGACTGTGTATATGCCTGGCTTGGTGGGTGTGTACATGTGTGAGGGCACAGCTAGGCCTGGGAGAAAAGGATAAAGGGTCGGTGTTACCCTTGGGGGAGCGCACATAGAGAGGGAAGCATGGAAAGAATATGAGAGAATACCCAAAAAAGCCCAGAGAAAGAGCTTGAAAATTCTTGGGGGGCTGACCTGCCTCCTGTCCCACCTGCCCCCAACCTTGGCCCTAGCCTTGATTTGCCCTGCATGGTGTGTCTATATAACTGCTAGAACCAATAAAGAACCTACCAAGAGCCTTATGCTTGAACTACAGTTGGCATCATGAACAGGATGTTAGCCCCTACAAGTATACACACATTTGTGTACATTTATATGTGTACACACATCAGTTACATTTGTGAGTTAAGTTTTATTGTTTTGGTTTTTGGTAATTGTTATATGACTAGACTATGTTAAACTGTAGTCAGAAAAAACTATAGTCATGTGTTGAAATATTGTACCAGCAGGTGGCGCTCAGAGCCCGTTGATTTATTTAAAGAACTCAATTTCTGAATGATGTTAAAAGTTAAATATTATCAAAGAAATATACTGTAATTTATAGTAACTAGCAATTATAGCCCAGTTGTCACATGTAGTTTCTGTGAAAGTAGATCAGAAGAATTTAAGGTTCAGACCAAAGTTCTGGAGAGAGCAGTGGGGTATATACGGTTTTGTTTTAGAAATGCCTTAATGTGTACGTTTTCAACATACTACCAAATCATTTAGTGTAGGGGGTCTCAATCACTGGCTTTTGATGCATCAGAAAGTTTCCCATTATGTCAGCATGTGTCACAAAAATCTCAGAAATGATTGTGGTTTTTTTTTTAAACTGAAATGTAATTATAGATTTTAATGTTTCTACTAACCAAGTAATTTAATTCCTATCCCTTATAACATTCACATTAATTATATAGTAAATAGTTCTATAAAATAATGATTTTATTGCAATTTCCTATTGAAGAAAAATCCCTTTCTGACTTTTCCCTGCATATTTCCAGCGCCTGTGACAGATTTCTCATCAAAACACAGCAGTTGCTTCACTCTGCTCTGTAGGTCAGTATAAATTCATGAGGAAGATGTTCCAATCACTTCATTACTATTCTGTGATTTTCATTTCCATGTAGCTGATGACCTTCAGGTGGAAGGAAAGCTTGGGAAAGCTTGTGCTTTTCTGCTGTATTCTTCTGTTAGAAACGTGGATGCATCATATAGATGACATGTGACCTCTATGTGGTCAGGAAGCTCTTCAATTGGTTTCTGTTTTTTTAACTCCTCTCCTGCCCTCAGTTAAATTCTTAAGTATATTCTATTTTGGGGAAAGATGCAACCTCAACATCAAAGTCTTCTGTGAATGTTTTTTGGTAACACACCATGAATAGCTAGTTTTCTAGTGGCCACCATTTTGGTGAAGCCAAGCAGCTGTTACTTGCTACATGGGTAACTCGAGTGTGAGGAACACACATACCCTTCCCATTTGTTTCAGAAAGTGCAATGTATTTTGTGTTCAATATGACTATAATCTCCAGTCACCTGGGTCACTCAGAGAAAATCACATGCTTGCCACTTGCAGGACAGTCTTTTTCCCCAGGGATCCAAAGTCAGTCTCCCACAGCAGATTTTAATAGTTTCAGAGGAAGCAGCAACTTAGATAAATGATAGCTTTAAGACCAATGGAAAGAACCATTTCTTTTTCTAACTAAACCATCTGCCTTATTGATTCACAATAGTTCTTAAAATGATCATTTTCCCCTTATTTATTTTTAAATGATCCAGCTTTGAAGGATAAGCAACCAACAATGTTTTCTGAATAGGTTAAACCTTTACATCATTCATATTTATTGATACTATCATAAAGGAATTAGATTACCTTTCACCATCTTAGCACCTGTTAGTCATTTGAATGCAAAAGACAAAGGACAGATGGAGAAGAGGATTAGGGAAGATTGATAGTTTAGAGTGAATATGTGCAGTGTCCTGAAATGGTTGCTTTTGATAACTCATCCAGTTTTATACATTTTTTTTTCTCTTCCTCTTCTTTTCTTCCTTTCCTCCCCCCACCTGCTTTCTGGAATCATTGATCCCTTTATGCTGCAATACGAATATTTTTTTGACAAGTGTATACTTCTGATAGCTTAGTTTGCGTTTCCTTGTCATTACTTCCCCCTCATCTGTCTAGAAGGCCTGGTGGCCCTGTGAGGGACTCCAGGAACAAAAGTTTGAGAGGAGGGTTCCTGCTAAAAGTGGTATCCAAGAGGATGTTGGGAGAAATAAGGAACGCTACAGAGAAGAGGGTTTGCAAAAATGACCCATCATCCACCACTCAAAAACAAAAAAACTATGCATAGATGCATTTGATAACAGAGTCAATATTTGGACACATGCAAGGAGAGGACATCAATGTCTTAGAGCAATTATAGAAGCATTAAAAAAATCCTTTTTTCCAATTTTTTTTCTTGTCCAAAAACCAAATAAACCTGAGTTAGAAACAAGAGGCAAGGAGGACTTAAAATACAAAGAGCAAACAAACCATTTAATATTCATCATTGAGACGAGACTATTGTAGGGTAAATGAGTTAGTCATGTCTTTTCCTCCTTTAGCCTGTAAACTAACACCCGTGATACTGCATCTCCCCATTATTGTGAGGTCGAGTGGGTGTGTGCATGTGTAAGTACACACACCTGGGCCTGGGAGAGAGGGGACTACAGGAGTGCAGAGAGCATGAACATGGGATGAGAGAGCACAAGAAAATGCCAGAAAGAGAGGAGAGAAACAGGAGAGAGAAGAACCCAGAAAAAGTATAATTCTTGGTGGGGGTTTGCCCCCCTCTAGGCAGCCACCCCAGCCCTGCCTTACCTGGTGTGTCTGTACAATTGCTAGAACCAATGAAGAACCTATGTAGATTGTTGATCCTGATGTCTGTGCACTATAATTGGTGTCATGAACAGGATGCTTGCCCTTACAATTAGTAATGGGGACTGATAATATTACAGTTGATGACAAGGATGGGATGGTTATACGACAACTGCTCAAGAAAGTAGACACCAAAAAGATTTTAAATCTGTATAACAGCATGGCCAGAGAAACTATCTGAGGTGTAACTGAGCACTGACAGTCTCAGTGTCTTGAGTACACTTGTAAGGTAAACGCGTTTTCGGGGTTTTTTATACTTTTCCTCCATTAGCCTCCATGACCAGCACCTGTGGTACTGCGCCCTCCCCATGAGTGTACATACCAGGCCCAGTGGGTGTGTGCATGCATTAGTGGGCACACCGGGATCTAGAATGGGATGGACTATGGAAAGGCAGAGTCACCCTGGGGGAAGGGAGGAGAATGCTAAGAGAATGCAAGAGAGAACCCAGAGAAAGAGCTTGTCTATTACTGGGGCTACTGGAGGGGCTCATCTGCCCCCTTGGGTGCCAGCCTCCCTGCCTATTACTTCTGTGTACCTGGTTCCTGAGAGAGCATTAAAGCCTGAAAAATCCATTAAAGGCTCCAATATTTTTCTTTCACTGCTAGAATCAGTGATGAACCTATCCAGATTGGGATGTTTGCAGCACAATACTCATCCATTCATTCAGTCAGATTTGATAAGTTGCTGTAATGCTGACCGTAAACTTGATGTGTTCTGAGGACAGAAATATGATACTTCAAGACCATACTAAACGCAATCTCAAGACATCACTGAGATGACCGCAGACGTTTCCTTGCTTTACTCCCCAATGAACAAATAACAACTAATTGAGTCACTATGCTGAGGGAGGCCCAAGGCACAGTCTGAGACCAAAGCACCCCTTGCACCTCAGAGATCAATACAGACTGCACCAGAGGGGAATAGTGGCGATTCATGCTTCAGTGGGCTGATGGTGGGTAGCAATGCCTGGAGGATGTGGTCAGGGCCAGGGAACAGACAGGAGGGTTGCTGGCTTTAGCCAGGGAGCTGGGGAGGAATGAGTGGAAATGGTGTGGAAGAACATGCTCCTTACTTAGTAACGCCCTTGTGGAGGACATCACCTCTACCCAGAAGTGGCAGGAGGCTCAATATTGAGTTCCCTAATGAGTGGGAAGCAGCACACACCCAAGGTAGGATGAACTCTGCTCCAGTGCTAGCCTCATTTGCCTTGAGCTCCCAGCTTTGGAGTTGTAAAGGTATAACTTAAGCATCGTTCAGTCCCCTCCTTTGTAAATTGATGACCATAATACCAGTTCTCTGATCTGCTCCAGCATTCTAGTAAGGATCAGAAGGGATAAGTATGCAAAAGTGCTTTGCAAAGTGTAAAGTGCTAGTTAAATGTGGGTATTATTATTATTACTCAGGAAGAACACTTAGCTCATTGCTTAGTAATGGTGAGGCAAACAGTGTCACTAAATAAGACAATATAATGGTCTTAAGAGGCTCTAATTCAGTTTCTCCTTTTTATTCAAGCACACAATTGCATTCTAACACTTCACAGACAGCCTGAAATGGGTCCTGTGGAGGCTGATAAGGAAAATTAGAACAAGGAGCTATTTGCTCCCTTAGTTTAATAACTGAGTCAAGGAGCAGGCGCTTTAATACCGGAAAGAAGGAATACTCTTACTCAGTCCTCAGCGAGAAAATGACTCTATTACAAAGCTGGCCTTCTATAATAAAGGAGGCCCACAGTGCTCAAGGGAGACTGCTCTCTGCACAGGAAGGAGAAAGATGCCTTCAGTGCAAAGTGTTAACATATGTAAAATCAGAGTGATATTCAGTCTTTCACATAGATGGTCGTTTCCACAGATTTTTTTTTTTCTTCTTTTTAAATCATTGAGGACTAAGGGTGGATCATGGGTAATGGAGGTTAAGAGTAGATAATTTAGGCATCACAAGTCCAGAAACCAGAAGTGGGAGTAGAAAAGATCGACATAGTCATTAAACCCGCTACAGAAGTGAAAAATCCTTAGATGCTAACTGTTATAGGATAGGAGAGCTAGGATAAGAAAAAGTCCTTAGGAACTACAGAAAATAGCTGGAGGCCCAGATCAGAGGTGGGGATATGGAGGTGGAGGGCTATTTCTCCAAGGAATTTCATTATTAGGGTGACCATCTAAATCAACTTGAATAATTCAATCCCATGAATATTATGTGCAAATTGAAAAATAGAGAATGATGTAGATAACTACAAAATTCATTCTGAAACTAATACAATGTGTGATCAGATAAAACGCCAAAAATTAAGAGCTAGCATGCCATCTTTTTGAAATATTAAAAAATATTACTTGTGGTATGAGAAGCTCGACCAGCTTGGCACGTGGGATCTGCGCCTGCCCTGATCTGCAGGCACCCGCAGCAGCTGGCGACCCTAGGTAAGCGGCTGCACCCACCATACAGCGACCATACAGCGCCCACTGGGCCCCTCTGCCCTTGAGCTGGCGGGTAAGGGGGACGCAGGGGCCGGCTGGGACCCCCGGACCTGACCGGTGCACGGGCAAGACTGGATTCATTCTTGATCCAGGAATAGTGGGGGCGGGGTGAAGGGAGGGAGGATGACACCCTTGCTGCTTCACCCTCACTCTACTTAGCTCACAGGAGGACTAATAGCAGAAACGTGCACACAGGGACATAGAACAACAAGTGAGGGGCCAGAAAAGAGCCTGCGGATGCACGTGTGTGGGACTCAGAACAAGGATCCTTCAGAAAGATAGTAGACGCTGGAATGGAGAAACAACTGTGGTGAAGACCTATCAGACCTGCATCTATGGCTTCACCTGAAGCTGAGGAATCAAAACCCCATGTGGAACTTGCCACCCAAGGAGACATGGCTCCCTTCCCAAGCCTTGGGAGAGGAGACCTGCAGAGTCAGGACATTGGCTCCACAGCAAATCTGCAAATGGACGGAGAGGAGATGACCTGCAAGGTCCATCAGTGGATGCCTGCCCTCATCGAGAAACCTCCTCACTGACAATGGGGGAAAGGATCCCCAAAGCCAGAGGTCAGAGAAATGAGGTGCAGAGATAGCGGATGGCAAGGAGATGGTACTGGAGCCAGTTAGAAGACACCGATAGACCCCAAATGAACATGGACTGGCTGCCCAGTACAAAGCTAAGGACTACAAACCATCAAGCACAATGTGCCGTGGCCCTGGAACACAGCCCCTCATCCGACAAATGGACATAGCCACAGAGAAAGAGACCAAAGGACCAATGAACCCAACATAAACCAAAAAAGAACAATGAGAGTGGAGACTGAGCAAACATAAGGGGGTGGGGGGTGGAGGAGGGAAGGCGTGCCAGTTACTATTTACCTTACTTATGTATGTAAGAATTTATAAGAATTTAGAAATAAAATTTAAAAATTAAAAAAATATTACTTGTGATTTAAAAATAAAAGTGCACAATTTGAACCAAGGTATTGCAAAGAAGTTGTGCTGTCAAGCCTATAAAAAGCTAAGATCAACTAACCTGTAAGGCTTATGTTCTTATCTTGTGTGTTATTCCACTACTGAAAAAAAAAAAAAGCTGGATTATGATAGCTCATTTTGTTGGGGGAACAGTAGGTTTTGAATAAACTCTATCCACCTGTTTTACAGACTGCACCCTGTTACGAGTCACATGTGGAATGAAGAAGAAATTGAGATGGAAGAGATGGATAGCGATCTGTGAGGCTAGCCCACAGAACGCGGATCCTGGGAAGCATGTCCAGGTCCAACTTTAATGAAGTTAAGAAACCCCTTATATACCCAGCAAGGAAATGTTATAATGATGTGATGAGGAAGTAGCAAAGTGTACATGGCATGCAGCAGTCAGGATGCGGGGATGCACTATAACAGGAGAATTTACCTTTAGGGGCAACAGTCATTTACTAATAGGTCATATGTCTCTTGGGCCATTCCAAAGAGGTTAGGAAGCTGGGTTACAAGTGAGAGACTGGCTATCGACCACCTTCTAGTGTGCCTGAGGGGGCTATAGAGATAGGAGGTGTTCCTCTTATCTGAAACTCTATCCTTCTACCTGCTTCCACGTTCCACAGCACCCACCCCATCTTCATGCCAAAGAGATCCCACCCAGGCTCTGGGGACTGCAACTCCCAGAATGCCAAGAGTCTGCCATGACTCTTGACTTCATAAGGGGGATTGCTGGGAACTAAGAGTGGAGTTAAATAACCAGCTTGGTATAAAAGCAGGGGGCCTGCACCGGGCTGCTTGGTTTTGCCTGTGTTCAGCGTGTATGGGGTCCCAGCTCAGACAGCGTTACTGGTAGGACTTATTGACTGATTAATCTCTCTCTTCTCTCACCTTCTCCCCCTCTTTTCATTTCCCTTGTAAATAAGCCTTTATCAATTTTTCTCTGTGTGAGAGAAAAAAATTTTTTTTAAATTCTAAAGGGCAGATTTGTTATGGGAAGGGAAAGAAAGGATGCTTGCACAGACACAAGCAAGCAGAACGTGCTGTCTCTGAAAGAGACAGTTTTGTTAGACACCTATATAGTCACAGGTGGGCAGGCTTGGGAGGGAGAAGGGAAACACCTTGGTGAAGGGAAACACCTGCATGGGCACAGGCTGGCAGGAGTGCTGCTGCTGCTCTGGGTCTTGGTTTGACTTTGTTAAAATGATTGGTGAAGATTCATCCCATTTCCTTTTGCTATTGCCCTGGAATAATTTCAATATACTTTCCCAGTAAAAATGAGTAGGATTTAGGCCGGGCACGGTGGTTCGTGCCTGTAAGCTTCAGCCTATGAAGTGGCTGGGGCTAGGGATCGCGGTTGGAGTTCCACCTGGGGCCCGCAGCGAGACCTAGTTCCAAAAAAATAGCTGGGCATGGTGGCGCGCGCCTGTCATCCCAGCTACCTGGGAAGCTGAGGCTGGGGATTGCTTGAGTCCGTGGTACCCCAGGCAACGAGAGCCTTTGGTTCCACGGGCAAAAAATAGTGAGACCTAGTCTCAAAAAAAAAAAAAAAAAAAATGAGTAGGATTTTACTTACCAAGTCTGTTTTGAGAAGGAAAATTAATGCATGAACATCTAATTAAACATCATGAATGTCTAATTAAAAATCAAAGTAATTTCATTACATAAATCTACTCCTTTGTTCTAGGCTAACGATGCTTCAAGGATGGAACTTTCAATCTCTTGGGGGTGGGGTTTCAATCTCTTGTATCTTCTCATGGAAGACTACTGTGTCGCAGAATTATTGTTCCATGTCCAGTTACCCCAGTAACCATTTTCAAGCAGGAACCACAGCACCAGATCCCACAGCTCCACTCTTCATCTTGGTCTTGCTGTAGAAGGAGCTAGTGTACTTGGATGGTGGCTGATTTCAGTTTTCTCCATCATTTTTCTGAGGAAGACACCATAACTGGTCCCATATTTACTGATTTGGATCATTTTGGTGCTTTATAGCAGTGTTTTTGCCAAAAGGTGACCATTTTAAAGGTCTATTTCCTGCTTATTCTGACAAAGATTCTAAGTTGGGTAAGAGCAGAAACTATAATTTAAATATCATACCAGTGAACAATTAAGACTCCACCTCTGTGAGCTCTTTGGGCATTATAAATTTACCTTCTTGGGGCATATTGAAAAATCTTATTCTGGAAAGTTGATCAATTAACCCGGGCCTAGATAGAAGCCACCTCTCTTTTCCCCCCACCTCATATGTGTGTTTCATTTTGCCCATGCTTTACATCCCTAGAAAAAGAATCCCAGAATTTTCTCTCGTGTATTTTGGTTTTCTTCATGGTCAGTGATGTCAGTTGAGGTTATTAGACAGGTGTGATCAGTTCCTTTTGTTTTTCATTCCTGGGTCTTGCCTTTTCTTTATACGGTACAAACCAGGCTGCCTCCTGGAGCAGGATTTTGCTCAGCATCATGGAAAAAATATAAGGGAATTTCAACAGGTGCTAAAGTAAAACCAACATCTATTTGAGACACTTGTCTAAGCATATATACCCAAATGTGTCACTAAATAAGATAGCAGAACTGTTTTTAATTTCTCCTTTTTATTTATGCATATAGTTGAATTCTTTTTTTGTTGTTGTTTGTTTTTGTGTTTTTTTGAGACTAGGTCTTGCTATTTTTTCCCGTGGAATTGCAGGCTCTCGTTGCCCGGGTTACCACGACTCAAGCAATCCCCAGCCTCAGCTTCCCAGGTAGCTGGGATGACAGGTGCGCGCCACCACGCCCAGCTATTTTTTTGGAACTAGGTCTCACTACGGGCCCCAGGCGGGACTCGAACCGCAATCCCTAGCCCCGGCCACTTCATAGGCTGAAGCTTACAGGCACGAGCTACCGGGCCCGGCCTTGCATCTAGTTGAATTCTGTCTCTTCGGAGGCCCCTTCCCTGCCTACTGCTTATATATATTAGACAGGCATCAGTTTCATGAATTTCCAGGTTATTGAGTTCAGGTACTTGCCTCAGTCTAAGCTATGTTCCTAATTCTCTTTTTCCCTAAGTGACCTTTCCTCAGCATGACTGAAAAAGAAATACCTACTTCATTTAGAGTAAATTCTATTCCCATCCACAGGGATATGAAAATTATACTAGGAAAATTACATTAGCACATATCAAACATCAGTTAGTCTGGAATTCTTCAGTCTTAATTAATTTAACACAAAGGACATCCAAAGTCCAGTTTATTTTTATTTTGTTTTCCTTGCACTAAAGATGATTTCTATATGTACTTCCTGCAGCTCTGTTTTGCTTTACATTACTTATAGGAAACTGTTCAGTGTAACAATTTGTAATACATCTTGACAAGAACAGGTAGCAATTTGCAGTACATAAGCTATACACATAGAGATAGGACATAAACTATAGAGATTCTTTCTCTTATAGTCTTTTCTCTCTAAACTTAATCAAGTTTATATTTATATTGCTGTGGTTTCAAGCATAAACACTAAAAAAAGCCTGGCTTCTAAGCAAAAAAGGAAAAAAGTTCAAATTTGGGTGATTTCAGTGTGTCAATTTTCTTTAAGGCCATTTAGTAGGTACTTTTAGATTTATATAATTAAAGAACATAATCAATACTTGAAAAAATCCAACAAAACAATAGTAAAACAAAAGTTCCTAAAAATACAGAAATCAAGGAGACTACCTTCCCATATCATTAATTAAATTTAGATTTAGTTGAAAGTACTTTAACCAACATTTTATTTATTTATAATTTTTAAATTTTAATTTTGTTCTTCAAATCACAACTTCAATTATTGGGTTTTGGGATACCCCCCCCCACTTTGGCACCCCCTCCATTCACTCTAACACCTTTTTTTGTTGTTTGCTAGTCTGTGTTAAGTCTATTGGGCTCTTTCTTTCCTGTGGCAGTGTCCACTTTCATTGTGTAAGGGGACTGTGTTCTTGGGACTAGACTAACCATGCTGGTAGGTTTTCAGTGTTAACCCTGCTTTGGGCAGCCAGTCTATATTTATTTGTGATCTGGCCATGTTTTCTCATTGCAGGTTGTCATCTCCATTCCCTTCTCTGTTCTGCTGTTTTGCTTTATTGTTCTGGCATCAGGATAAGGGGGGGGGGGAAACTCACCCCCAGTCAGTGTTAGTGAAAAAGTCTCTCCATGGATTCAGGCATCTGTGAATGGCCATTGTAGACCATATCCTTTGCCTCAGTTTGCAGCTTTGCCAATGCCCCCACTATTTGGTCTTCCTCTCCTCCCCCATGGGGTGGGGAGGGGTGGCTTGCTCTCCTAGAAACCATCTCCAAAACAAGGTCTTGACTCTTTCAGACCTGGTGCGCTTCATGACACCATGTTTCTATAGTTATTTCTCCAGTCTTGAACTGGTTCTCTCGACAGTCTATCTCCTGTATGTAGCTCAGGCTTGTGGGCTGGATTTTACTTGGTCCCTCACCTGTTCTATGATGGAATTTGTATTATGTATATTCTTCCCCTCCCTGCAGATTAGCCGGGGTGAGAGTGAAGTGGAAAGGGCATTTCTCCCCCCCCCCCCACATGCTGGTACCTCCCTGCATGGGGTCAGGGCCTGGATGGCCGGGCATGCATACCCAGCCCCCCTTGGACTAGGGACTGGGGGGAAACATTCCTCAGTCAATCCAGGCTGCAGATGGCTGCCCTGTGCAACCATCTGCTGGTGGATGGGCTAAAACCCCACCCAGGCCCCCCTCCAGTCTCTTCAGACATAAAGGACTTACCCAGGGGTCATCACCACCCTTGCTCCCTGCTGGCAGAGGAGCTCTGATGACCCAGGACCCTGGACAAGGCTGCCTGCTGGTGGGCAGGGCTTAGGACCCCACCCAACCCACATGCTGCTTCCTCCCTACATGGGGGCAGGGCCCAGATGGCTGGGTATGCATCCCAGCTGCCCTTGTGCTAGGGACTGGGGGAAACATGCCTCAGCCAATCTGGGCTGCAGATGGCAAACACATGGGCAGAGTGCCCTTGTTTCCAGGTCCCATTTAAGGAGTCCCCAGACCCTGGCACTGCCCACAGGCTAGAGACATGGCAGGGGCCCACCCGGCACTCACCCCTGAATATGAAGGGGGCAGTGTGGGAGGACAGGGCATCCAGGGAAATGGGTGACCCAGCTCTGCGAAGGGAGCCAGGTAAAAACGTGGGTCTAACCAACATTTTGTGGCTGTATAATATTCCACAGCACAGTTGAAGTACATTGACCAAACCATTTCTCTATTATTGCACATTTAGTTTACTTATTGCTTTCTATTATTTTATACATATGGTATATAATCTCAAAATATTATACAGATATAAACAGTGACAATTTTGAGGTGACACATTAGGGGTCACTTTTTACTGTGCATTTTTTTTTTAATGGGTGAATTCTCAAAAACATCTAAGGAAGAAATAATACTATACATAAGTAATGAAGAAAATTGAAAAGTAAATAGACCTTCCCAACCAATTTTGTGAGGTCATCATAATTATATACAAAAACTATATGTTATATGAAAAGGAAATTATACACTATGTCACATCATTAACAAAGACCAAAATTTTAAATAAACCAATTAAACCTAAAAAACATAACCATATAATCATAATCAAATCAAATAAGTTTATCCTAGGAATGTAGGGCTGTTTTAACATTCTGAAATCAATTAATTTACCTTAATAGCAAACTTGAAAAGTAATTCCATGCAACTGCAGAAAATTATCTCATAAAGCTTGGCATCTTTTACTAATAAAAATACTCAGCAAGAGAGAAATAAATGGAATTTCCTGATGATAAAGGTCATCTACAAAATACCTACATTTTACATCAAATGTAATGGTGCAGGTTTTCTCCCTAAGGTCAGAACAAGACAAGGATTTCTGCTCTTACCGCTTCAATTCAGTGTCTTAATAGAAGTTCTAGTCAGTGATATAAAATGGGGGAAAACATTCTGAGTGGCAAAGAATAAGTAAAGCTGTTTATTCTTAGACAGTAGGATCATCTAAATAAAATTTCAATGAATCTGAAAAAAAGAAAGGTAGTATTGGGTAAATTTACTGAGGATACAAGACATTAATATATAAAAATTGATTGCTTTCTTATATATTGACAAAAACAATTAAAAATTGAAATTAAATAGCACAGTCAACAATAGCACCAGAAACATGAGGAATAAGCTTATCAAAGATGTGTAAAATACATACACTTAAATTTAAAAGTTAAAGACCTAAATAAATATATTGTTTATAGATTGAAGGATTTAAAATTGCTAAGACACAATTCTATAAAAACTGGTCTAAAGATTTAATGAAATTCCAATAAAATCCCAAGATCTGTTTTTAATAAAAATTGATAAATTAGACAATAAAATTCTTATGCAAATTCGAATGCCAAAAATGTAAAATAAACAAAAATCACATTAAAAAGGAAGAAAAATTGAAGGACTGATATTACCTGACAAGAAATTAGTATAAAGCTATGTTAATCAAGAGAGTATGCTATTGGTATAAAGACAAATAGATTAGTGAAATAAAATAGCCCAGATATGAACCTGCACATATATGCCAACTGATTATTGACAAAGGTATAAAGACAATTCAGGGGAGAAAAGATAGACCCTTTTAATAAATGATTTTTATTATTTCCTTGTGTTGCTTTCCTGCTCACATTACTTAATATCTGATATTGCATACTATCTGCTTTTTCTGTGATTCCTTAACACATTAATCATAGTTCTTTAAAATTCCCTGCCTGAAAACTGCAAAATCTGTCCTATCTGACTCTGTTCTTAATGCTTGCTTGGCCTTTTTACACTGTTTTCTCCTGGCCTTTGACATGCCTTAGAATTTTCTGGTGGAAGCCATACCTATTGTATCATGTTATAGACCTTTGGTTTGAAGATATCAGTATTATACTGGAACCCAGTTGATGTGGCCAGAAAGAATGGCAAAGGAAGGAATTTCTACATTTATGATTAAATTTCAGTCTTTTGGTAGACCTCTGCTATGATCTTCAGTGATAGATCTTCGTTTTACTTTTACCTCTTTTGTGATATTGGAAGGTTAGCATGGAGGGAGTTAAGAAAATGTTTGTCCCCAGGTGGGAAAAGTCTCTGGTAAAGTCTTTTCACCTGAAAACTAGGCATTTGTTAGGAAGGCTGCTGTGGGCATTTCACAATGTGTCCTTGCCAGAGCCACTAGAGGTTCTTTCCTGGCTTTTTACCATAAATATTTGGCAGGGTTCCCGGAGACAAAGCCCATGAAAGTGTGCAGCTTCCAAGGGTTTATCCCTTTCACACCAGTGTACACTCAGCTTTAAGCAATTCATCAAAATTACCATTTGAGTGTTCCTATCAGTTATGACTCCAGTGACTTTTGCTATAGGTAAACAGAACTTGGCAATAATTTTCTGAATTCACCTGTCTCCAGATTTTGGTTAGCAATTTTCCCTACCCTTTCAAATCTCTGATGCGTCTAGAAAAAGTCACTGATTTTTAGTTCAGTTGGCCTGCTACTTGCAAGAGTATGTGACAAATTCTAAGTCCTTTATATGTTGGAACTGAAATCCCTATATTCAGTTTTGGACAATTTCCCTAAATATTTCTATATATAAAGGAAGATTATGGGAGATGAGAACCACTGGCTCCTTTTGAAACAGGGTAAAAAGAGTTTTCTGACTTGACTTAACTGTTTACAGCTATCTGCTTGCTTCTTTCTCCAAAGCAGGCTACAAGCAGTTCCTTTGCAATTACCTTTAACCTTAACTGGATACTCTTATTTGCCTGCTACTCTCTACAAAGCAGGCTACACACTCTTCATTAGCATTTTCACTGATCACCTTTACCATTGATATGCAAAAGCCAGCCAA
>PVHY01024123.1:0-20027 GCA_004024945.1 Uropsilus gracilis
CACCTAGGGACATGTTCCTGTGGTGTAGATGATAATGATTTAGAATTTGGAAAGACAAACCAACTGAAGGATGGGATGGGAAGAGGAAGCGAGGAAAAGGTTTTCCATGTTAATATACAACTATGAGCAGAAGCATAGGTGTGAGAGTTTTTAGACAAAAGACAGTGGTTTTACTTGGCCTGGTCCCTAATGATTTTGAGCATGAAAATCTCTTAAAAAAAAAAAAAGCCAAAGTAGACCCGGCATAATAGTAACTATCTTATTAGTATCTTTTGACTGAGAAAACACATGATGAAAAAATGTACTTAAACCTATTGTTTCAAAATGTGTAGAATTCATGCATAAGGCCGGGCATGGTGGTGCATGCATGTAAGTGGCAACCTAGCAAGCTGTGGCTGGGACCAGGACTCGCAGTTCAAGTCCCGCCAGGGGCATATAGTGAGACCTAGTTCCAAAAAAATATAGCTGGGCTTGGTGGCGTGCACCTGTAATCCCAGCTACCTGGGAAGCTGAGGCTGGGGATTGCTTGAGTCTGTGGTACTCCTGGCAATGTGAGCCTGCAGTTTCACAGGCAAAAGTAGTGAGACCTAGTCTCAAAAAAATAGCAAAAAAAAAACAAACCCAAAAAAATATATGCAAAATGTGTGTAGTGTTCAGATAGTAACTGGAAAGATGTGGATTTACAGGTTCCCTTAATGTTACTACAAATTTTCCCAGGGCCTTGTCTGCAGGTTGGATTGTGCTGGGCGGGCATGGAATCTCTGCAGTCTCCATCATTATGTGAGAAATTTATTCATTCATTCAACAAATATTTATTGGACACCTACTAAATATAAGGTGCTCTTTTTAGGCTCTGGGGATACAGGCTAAAAGAAACAAAGGCCTTCTTATCAGGAAGATTATATTCTGGAAGATTATATTCTAGTGGGAATAGACAGTAAAAAATAATATGTAATTAATAATATACTTCAAATGCTTAAGTGTTATGAAGAACAATGAGTCTGGGTAGACTGGGGAAAGTAAAATGTTACATAAATAGAAAAAGGTTTCTGCTGCAGTAACATGTGAATAGACATTTGAATGACTCAGAGAGAGTATGCAGTTCTCAGGGGAGGAATGCTCTGGTCAAAGGAACTATTATTATTGCAAAACCTCAGAGGTGAAAGTGATAGGGTGTGCCCCCCCCTCCATTGTCTCCTGTTTAAGATTGCAGATTTTAAGGACAGGTAATGTTAAAATGGGGGAATGACCTTAGCTGGAGTTTCCCTTTAGGGGGATGCAGGGGGAAGAAAGAAGTGTAACAGATTTCCTGGAAGGCGGGAAATCAGGGTATATAAAGGGTGTGCAAACAAAGAGGAGGATTCGATTTGATTTTAGGCGATTGGATTGGGATTCCAATATGGAGAGGAGATGGGAATCGGCCATCTTGTAAAGATGTGAGCCATGTGAGCTTGGCCAGGTGGCCACCGAGGGCCTGCAACCCTTGACTGACCCAGGCTGGCAGCATGTGTGCTGAATGCAGTTAGGGAGTTTGCAGACTTGAACTCCGTGCTGGAGTTTGTTTTGCTGAGTTTAACTTGTGTCTGCGAGAGGCTGTGCAAAAGTTAGGCCTGAGAAGAAAGTGAACTTGGCTGGTTCGGCACCATGGAGTTCCTGCTACCTGAGGTGACAAGGAGAAGACAGCGTGGGACAACGAGGAGCATTTAAAGGAACAAGTCTTCAAGCGTCTGGAAATGGACTCTGACTGGACATTGGTGAGACGATTAGGACTGAGAGACTGAGGATATTTGGGGCAATCTGGGAAAGGTTTTAGACAATGTTGAAGTATTCTGAGTCTTACATATATTTTTTTTAATTATTAGGATAATTAGAAATCACTTTGTTAGAAATAAATTAGTCTGCACTGCACTGAGAATCTTACATTGGTTTGGTATTTTGGTTGAGAAGGCTGGGGATGGTTGGTGGTAAGAACCCACGAGTGGAAAGTTTAAACTGTGTTTTAAAGTTTTTCTTTTCTGCAGTTTTTGGAGCTGAAAGCAGAGAGCAGTTGGCTGGCTTTTGCATATCAATGGTAAAGGCGATCAGTGAAAATGCTAATGAAAAATGTGTAGCCTGCTTTGTAGAGAGTAACAGGCAAATAAGAGTATCCAGTTAAGGTTAAAGGTAATTGCAAAGAAACTGCTTGTAGCCTGCTTTGGAGAAGGAAGCAAGCAGATAGGGGTAAACAGTTAAGTCAAGTCAGAATGTCTTTTTTACCCACTTTCATAGGTAGAAGTAAAAATAAACCAATTTACATTTTTGAAAATGAGATTATGATCTAAATACTAAAATGTAGCTAGTCAGATAAAATATTCTTGAGGTAGTGAATTATTTGTGTAGAGTATTAGAATGTTCATTATGAATGCAAGGCAGAGGATTAAAAATATTTTTAAATGGAAGAAGGTGAAGGGAAAGAAGATGTTTACAGACATGGAAATAATTGACAGTATAAAAAGAAATCTACCTGAAGCTGGGACCCCAATATGGGCAGTATTAAAATTTGGGTACTGATGCAATTAGCTGTATCTGAAAAACACAGAGGTAAAAGAGGCCTAAACAGTAAGGGTACTTTTACTTTGTTGCAAATCCCAGGAGGGGAAGAGAAAATGTATCAATTAGAGGAAATTGGAGCCTTTGGCTTTTAGGAGAAAAAGAAAAAAGAGAGAGATATAAAGGAAAGGAACAGAGACTAGAGAGACTTTTGGGGAGAGAGAGCCATGAGAATGCCAGGCTGGTAAAGAGGATCCTGAATGACCAGGCTTGTCAGATGCCCCCTGGAAAAGTGAGCTCTTGGAACCAAGGAGCCATGGTGGCTGGCAGAATAGTAGCCAGTGTGGAGAGTGTGGCAACACAGCAAGGTTGCATAGTGAGCTGGTACCTAGAGATAGCCAGGGATTGGGAAAGCTAATTTGGGACCAGCGTTTTGTTGAAGCAGTTTGAAGAGCCTTGGAGAAGAGGAGCAGTTCAGAACATTGGAGAGAGAAGCAAAGAGAAGACACTGGAGAAAGACTGGAATTTGCAGAGTGTTTGACTCAGATTTGGAGGAGCAAAGGCACACCATCATGGACATAACATCTTTGGGATTTGGGGGACTGAAAATGGTGACTTGGGAAAGATAACTGACCACCTGTGGCTTTAAGGACTTCTTGTTTTCCCTGTTGAATTCCCCTGCTAATAAAACCCTGTTGTGGTACGAACCTGAGGAAACCTGGGTGACAGAAGCTGCATTTTAAATGTGGCTTGTTGGTTGGGGGCTTCTGCCCATTTTGACCTGATTTCATTCCCCTCAAGAAAAAAAGAAGAAATACTAGAAGATATGATAGCAGAATGCTTGTTCCCCAAAATGAGAGACTCTGCCCTAAAAAAAAAAAAAAAGAGAGAGAGAGAGAGACTGCAATTGAAATTCAAAAAGACAACAACCAAATTGGGATTATTTAAGTCTGTAGTAAAAATAGTATAGTCAAAAGCAAATTTTCAAAGTTATTAGAGGGGGGAAAAAGTTGCTTACCAAAAAATAACAATGGTATTAGCAGAATTCTTTTTAGTAAAAACTAGATGCTGGAAAATATCAATTTAATATCTGCAATAGCTGGAAGAATTCTACACTAATTGAACCATGCTTTGAAGTGTGTGTGTTAATACCTAGCTTGATAGCAGATGGAATACCTTTCCTGAGAGATGTTCCAGCCTTGTTAAGTAGATAACAGTTTTCAATACATTCAGTGTCTTCTAGAAACAAAATCCACCATTACTCCATCAGAGACTATGGACATGTGTGCAGCTAAAGAAAAACAAATGGGAGAGATATTGAAGCCATGATTCCAAGGTGACTCCAACATGCAGTATTAAAACTTAGGCACTGCTTTTCAGCTGTGTCTGAAAGGCAGAGATGAAAGATGGCCTAAACCAGATAAGAGCACTCCCTTCTTTTACTTTGTTGCAAATTCCTGGTGTGGATGAGAAAATGTGGCACCAAGAGGGTGTGTGTAGAAGGAAACTGGCACTCTGGTTTTGAGGAGGGGGAGAGAGGATAAAAAGGAGCAGTGACACGAACTTTTGGGAAGAAAAGTGGAGGCAAGTTCGGAGATCTTGGAGGTTTTGGCTTCTGGAGGACAAGGACCCAGACGCAGGTCCCAGAAGCAGAGTTCTCCCAGCATTAGGGCCCTGAAAGGTTGGGAGCTGTGTGATGGTGGAGAGGCGACTTTGATGAAGTGCTGAGTCACTGTACAATCCAAATAGACCAGAGCTGAACCTCATATTGGGGGAATTCACTAATGTTGATTGTAGTGACAGAGCACCAAAGGACAAGGGTGTAATTTGGTGATTTTGGACTGAGTTACACTAGGACTGAGGTAAATCCCACACAATTCCCTGAGGAGCGAAAGCGGGGTTCCTTTCTGTTTGGGATACTTGTGAGGGTGTGGACTATTAGACTCTTTTAGTTTGTTTTTCCCTTATCTGTAAATGAACCTCTAAGTTTACCCTTATTGCTAAGGTTTAATCTCTGGGCAGCTGCTTGCTCGCAGGCAGGAGAACCCTCAATCACAAAATTTAAAAAGGGGTAGTTCCCTACTACCCCTGTAACAGTAGATTTTTCAAACAGTATATATACACTTTGAAATTACACATTACACTTTTGGTGAACAATCGAGTAAGAAGCTGAAACTGAGACTTCTAATTTAAGATAGGACAGCAGAAACATCTAATGTAATTCTAGATCTACGATACTGCAGGAAACAGAAGCTGAAGGAACACATTCCCAGCTTAAACTCATAATGATCCCAGATTAAGATCAATCAAGGATCAGTTACTAAAATCATTAACTGGCTAAAGAAGTGGAAGAGGATTCATAAGTGAGACAGTAAAAACAGTAAAAAAATATAAAATAAAATAACACCCAAATCTTTAGGAGAATAGAAATGTCAAGGACAAATTGTATAATATATTCTGTATAAAAAAATAAAGATGATCCTTGGAGCCAGGCCAGGACCATGCTGGGGAACTCAGCACAGGGCAGTAGTAGGTCTCTCGCCCTTGTGACTGCCCCTGTCCTGCACATGCTGCCACTCCGAGCCTTTGGGACAGGCAAGGAGGGGTTTGAGGACTAGCCTGGGTGGGGTCAAACAGTGCATGGGCAAAGCCAGGTGGGGGAAGGGGGGGTGATTAAGACAGCCCTTCTGTTTGACTCTCACTCCACTTAGTCCCCAGGAGGAAATAAGAAGAGAACAAGTAATACAAACACCAATATAGAATGAGTGAGGGACAAGATAAAGATCCTGCCCACACATCTGAGCAAGATGCAAATGAAGGAACATTGAGAAAACCATTGCACACTGGATTGGAGAAATGACCTTGGTGATGATCCATCACAGAATCATACAGCCTTACCAGGGGTGGGTGAGCCAAAATCCCAGTGCTGATATGCCATCTAAGAAAGCACCCTTACCCATTCCATGGGAGAAGAAGGCCACAGAGTTAGGACATTGTCCTCACAGCAAAGCTGCAAACTAAGGCAGAGGAAATGATCTGCAAAGGCCTTCAGTAGATTCCTACCCATATCAAGAAACTTTGCTATTGACAATGGCAAGGGGCAAGGCCACCTGGATCAGAGGGCAGAGCTACAAGGTGAAGAGACAGCAAAATGGCACAGAGAATGGATTGGAGAAGACATTCAACAATGAGAAGACACTTATAGACAAATGAGCACAGACTGGTTGCCCAATACAAAGTTAAGACTGAAAAACTACCAGAAAGTTTGCCATGTCCCAGGAACACAGTCCCTCACCCAGGAAAAAGACACCACATCACAGAAAATGAAGAGATCAATGGACTTAACATAGATCAACAACAAGGAGAGAGGAGTCTGAGGAAACAGGAACTTGGGTGGGGGCAGGAGGCATTCTAACAACCATTTACCGATGTAAGAAATATAAAGAATGAATGCAAAATTTTTAAAAAAGAAGTAAAAGATGAATTCACACAAATAACTAGCCACAAGAGATTTTTAAAAATAATTCAGCTGTTTTAGAAAAGTGACCAGGTGGGATAAAAAACCAAATGGTATGAAAAATATTTGATAAGATGAAAATATCTGATTAAACAGATTAAACAGTAAATAGAATAAGCATAGCCAATGAGACAATACTAAAGGTACAAGTGAAAAATTTTCCACAGCAGAGAGAAGCCAGGAAGTATAAAATCTGGAAGTGGAAACATATGTACTGGGTAGATAGATGGAAAAGATTCAAATAGTCTAGGACTCAAAAGGGAGTCCCAGACAAAAGAAAAAGAAATAGAAGAGAAACTTGTCAACAAGTTTATAAACTTTGATAAAATCAAGATATTCAAAAGACAAAGAACCATAAAACTTACTATAACGTACTCCAGAGACATAGAAAATCTTATCAGTCCTAAAATTACTTTAAAATTTTAACAAAACCTATAAAAAGAAAAATCCCAGACTTCAGTGATCTACCATACAAACTTAATGTACTTTCAATGATTAAGATCTTTCCAATCTTATACAAAAACTTCTGTATAATTGGGGCAGGTGGGAAGGAAGAGAACAGATTGTCAAAATCATTCAGAGAGAGCAGCATACTGGACTCAAAGCAACATACTGAACTCTCTATAATCTTGATATAGAGATTCAATAAAGACTTAAAAATGGAATATAATATTAATAAACAGAGAAATGTAAATAAAATATTACCATCCAAATCAAGCAAAGGATAGAACATATAACCCACAAAGAACAATTTAGATTTAGACCCCAAGTGTAAGAATGCTTTAATATTATTAATTAAATTATAAAAGTATATAATTTCTGATCAAAGTGAAAAAAGTTGAGGTAAAACTAAACATCAACTCAGGACAAAACACAAATAAAATAATAATAGAAATCAATATACTTAATCTGATGAGCTTAATAAAAATCCAAAGCAAAACATTTCACTGTTACCAACAGTGAAATGTTAGAAGCATCCCTTTTGAAGTCAGAAATTTCACAAGGTTGTCAACTGCTTCATTTTAACATTTAGTTGGAATGTTAAAGACAGTTTAAAATGGGAAACAACAGGTCATTCTCATTAATGAACAGAGAAAAGATCATGAACAAAATATTACCAATCCAGATCAAGCAAAGAATACAAAATATAACCCACAAAGAACAATAGTGGCATAGGCTAGGAAAAGATGGGACACTAAGTATTTGACAGAAAAAGATAAAATTCTCATTCATACATAATACAATAGATAAAACTCAATCTACCAAAAAATATAGGAATTGGTGAGACTATAATACACATGATTTATTATAATACTGATATACAAACTACATTTGTGTTTATATTCCATCAATAATTAGAGAACACTTGTAAAAATTACATTTACAACAGCAACAAATATTACAAGGTTCCTAGGAATAGATCTAACAAAATATTCTTTCAAGACTCACTAGAGAAAACTGTACAAGTATTAAAAGACAGACCAGGTAATAAATTAAGGAAAATTTATGCTGTATTTGTGAATGAAGAAGTATTTTTTAAATGTCAGTTCTCTCGCAACTGATCTAAAGAGTCAATGTAATCCCAATCAAAATCACCATAGGGTTAGTTGTAAAATTTGATAAGCTTATTCTAAATGTTTATAGAGGAGCAAAAAGCCAAGTATATCCAAAACACTCATAAAGAAAAGGAATAATGAGGGTAAACTTGCCTGCAGCAAGACAGAGCTTATTATAGTTCTAGATGAATTAACCTAATTGTAATATAAATTAAAGTAAACCCAAACTGCTCACTGAAATGCACTAGACAGCTCAGAGCAGGTCCATATATAAACAGAAACAACAGGTGACAGAGGTGGCCTTGCAGATCATTGGGGAAATAAAGTCCTTTTCAATTTATAGTGATGGTTTTCCACACGTAAATCAACTCACATGAATTCATGATTTAAAGGTGAAAAGTAAACCTCTGAGATTTTCTAAGAAAATATATGGGAATAAATTTATGTTCTATATTTCAAAGATGATTTTAAGGCTATGATAAATATAAAAAATTTAAAATTCCACATTACTTCTTAATGAGTCATGCAAATGTACATGCACTAAAACTTTATTTAACCTAATAGGATTGCTTTTTACATTAAAAGGCAGATGGTTCATAGGCCATAATGAGCTGCTTTCAGAGCATTTCAATAATAAATAATCTCACAGAGTAAATAAAGCCACTAGTAAAGGTAACCCATGAATATTCAATAATTACTCTCTAGGGAAAATGAAATTAACTTATTTGAGTGATATGTATAATAATTACAGAAAAAGAACTTAAACCAGAAATGACATTTTCCTTTTTGTCGTTGTTCTAGCATCCAATGGGTATTTGATTTCCTATACATTTTTATCTTTAAAGTTTCTAACTCTAAATAAAATTCATTTTAAACCAAAAATCCCTCTCCCAAAGAGACCAATAATTTAAGCTTAAGCTATAATAGCCGAATAGTGATCCCTGTTTTATTCTTCCATTGCATTTAAAGTTTTTTTACATCATTAAATATTGTTTCCACAAGGTTTGTTAGTCTCCCTTTTCCCATTTTCTGCAAATTCTGCGTGTGCCTGTAGTCATTAAAAGCAAATGAATTTCACATAGATGTAACTGGAGGAGATTATATTATGTGAAATAAATAGGAAGGTGAAAGACAAATACTGGATGGCATCATTTAGATATGGGCTATAGAGAAGTAAATCAACATCAACAAAAATAGAAACAAACCCTAATCATCTGACAATACAATTGAAGCTAGGGGAGGAAGAGGGGAGAAGGGTTGACAAGTCCTGAGGAAGGAGCCTAATGACTATGGTAGAGGACTGTGGGTGCCTTGATGGAGGGTGTAGTGTGGTAAGGTAGACCTGAAAAGTAGGATCCTATATCCTTAAATCATATACTGCCTTGAAAACCAATGTTACTGCAATAGAAAAAAAAAATTTAAGGCAACTAAATTCCTTTACTTTATTAAAAAAAAGTCCTTAGGTTGATCAAACCTCAATGATCACCATTATTAATGATAGGTTACCTAACGTCTAGTTCTTAGAAATAAACCTACGGATTGTGTGTGTATCCACACATCTATACATATATATACATATATATATACATATATAAAACACATATAGATATAAGCTGCTGCTGTTACCCTTAGTGTGTAATTAGTTGTACTAATTTCCCCATAAATCAGAAAAAATACATTACAAATTGATTATATCTCATTGCAAATCATGAGTTACTGCATTAAGTATACAATCAATTTTGTAAGCATAGTCAATTGCAAAATATATACAGAATTAGCTGTATCCTACTTTATTCTCTGCTTTTTAAAGTCTTCAAGTAGTAGCAGGTGGTCACATAAATGTTCAAATAAATGACTTTCAACCTATTCATTGAAAAAGAAATAAAACCAATGAATGTGCCTAATTCAAAAGTGAAGTTTTACAAATAATATTCTCAACTCTAATGAGCTTTGTAACATACCCATTTACATGTCTTTGAGATTTTGCCATCTCATTACTATATCAATGAATTGATACCAAAATCATGGGGGGGGGGAGATAGAGAAACTGCATTGATCGTTCTTTCAGTAGTATTAACACGTACTTTAAAAATGGTAAATAATGTATTAGGAATCACAAAAGTAATATTTCAAATTGCCAGTTGTTATACTAATCTCATGCACAGTTTACCTACTGCTTCTCAGACACTGAAAGCCAAAGGCGTTGGTGAATGGGTGGTCTTTATAACACCCACCAGCACTCTTCTAAGCCATTTGCTGAGCTGTCATGTTTATGCACCAAGCAAAGAAAGTGAATTTTGTATGACTCCTCTGTTCCCACCTAGATGGCAAACTCCACTCCTGCAGACCCAGAAAGCTTTCTTCCGGTTTTGTTTGCTTTACATTGCCTTGTGCCTGTTTGGAACTATGTACTACAAAGTGGAAAATGGAAACTGAGAATTGAAATTAAGGTGGCACTGTGTCATAAAACAGTGGCTAGAATTGGCATTTTGTGCAACTCTCTTTACTCCCACCCCTATTCAATTACTCTATATGCAAATCTACTAGGTCTATGCATCTAAAGGAGGTCCCTAAAATGCAAGTAGCCATTCTTTTAGGTACCTTGTGGTCACCAAATAAAATAATATTTAGGTTTTGTTTCAAGTATCCAAAAGTAACATATTGTAGACTGGACGCAGTGATGTTCACCTTTAATCCCAGCCTTGGGAGGCTGAGGCTAGGAATTGCTTGTTTCTGTTTCTAATATGTGTACACCAAAAGTATACAATTATATCATTTGATTATTCACCCTTTAAAAAGCTATTTAAAAATAATCACAGAGATATGGTTTTCATAGTCAATAAGTTCATTCAACTAAACTGATCTAACCCTTTTTTAATCGAGTCACTTAGGTTTATTCCTTTCGTTTTAGGTTTATTCTTTCTAGTGAAGAAGAATGCCATCCCCCCTTGAGATAAATTAATATTTGTCTCATTTGTTGCTGGCAGCAGTGCATTCATAGTAAAAGCAGTGTCTACAACTTTTCAGTAAGTGCTAAGTCACTTGAGCATTTACCAGTGGATTCATGCTTAAGCAAATTCCTCTAAATTATAAGTAAGCACTAGCACTAGATTTCTTTATAGTTTCTAACATTCTGAAGAGAAATAGAGATACAAAAACTAGAGTATATACTGCTCAAAAAGACTCTTCCAGCCAGACTTATCCAAACATTCTGAATTCTATGGACTTTTCTGTGTCAATAGCTTTTTTAAAAAGAAAAGAAAAAGCCTCCATAAATAGGATGACAGTGGAAAGTATGCTGCTTCTGTGATTGCTTGGCATATAATTCATTAGATTCCAGTCTGCATTCTTTCAGCATCATTTACAGCTACAAGAAAAACCAACAGCACCTCCAACAGCAAAGAGATGAAGTGACCTCAGCAATTCATCTCATGTTTATTTTAATAATAGATCTGTATTCATTTCAAGGAAATTTTGACAAGATACAGGAGGAGTATTTTCATTTTCTTGAATTTTTTAACCAAATAATAGCATACCCTTTCACAGAAGACTCTTCTGTGACCATTTTATTATATTTAGTTAGGAAGCAATGCTTCCCACTTCTCATATAAGTGTGGAGGGATACTTTGACAATAATAGCATTCTGGGAAGGATTAATTTTTGAGTTATCTTTGTTGTTTCTCCAAGAGTTAATGCTAATGTTCACATTATTTGTATTGCCTGTTACCATTCATTGTATTTATGTAAAGCTCAATAAATTATTTCTTATTGGATGCAAATATTTCTTCTACTCTACTGAGCATGCAAAATACAAAGATATTCCATATCTTAAGTGTCAGTAGAAGCTAACCCTTTAGCAGAATTGCCTGTTTTAATTCTCTAAATTTTTTTTAGAAAATATTCCTTTAATGATAGCAAACTTACTATTGAAAATGGAAATACATTTAAGAGGGGAAAAAGCAAGAGAGAAGAGATATTCTGATCATAAGTGCAAAACTTCTCAGCTTGAACTTGAAGCATCCAATTTGATATGTTGTACTTAAGGAGAGTGAACAATAACAAAAAAAAAACTTTCAGTAAGTGAAAACACTGTGATATAAAGTTCAAAATTCTAAAGTACTGAATAGAGCTTCATTGGCCTCAATATATCAATCATTGCAAGAAAAGGTTTCAAGTCAGTTTTGACAAGAAAAGAATAAATGCAATCTATTTTGTTATTATATACCACAGTCTTAGAACTTTTGAAGCTACAATTTAGGATAATCATTTCTATTGCAGTTATTTTTTTTTCGAGTTTACAAAAGAATATGGAGCAGGTTATGTTAAGTATAAGAAACCCCATAGGGAATTTATTATGTGCTTAAAAATTGTTTGCCATTTGTCATGGGTCAGATAAAAAATTGATAGGAATGACTGACGATTTATGAGAAGTAGAGATCTAATAGCTTGGAAAATATGGAGTTATGGTTCAATTTTCAATTTCATTTAAAAACAATTTTCCCCCAGAGATTTATATCTGTGAAATGTGTCAGAGTACAGAAAACAATTAGCAATTAATTGTGCCCTGTACTTAGCAATATAGGCACATTTAAATTGACTTTATATTTTTCCATCTAACAAAAACATTCCTGAATTATCTATTATATCGTATGGGAATGGTAGATATGTAAAGGTGACTAAGTAAGGCTGATATTGTTTTGGTGATCACAGTTTTGTAGAAAAACTAGATAAATGAACAATAACTACTATATAGTGTAAAAAATTGTTTGGTTGTACACTGTCATAACATGACATAGAAAACTAAGTCAGGGGAAGCTTTGATAGAGAAGCTTGTTGTTTCTTGCTTTTTTGTTTTTGTTGTTTTTTTTTTTTCTTGCTTAGTCTTAAAAAATACACGGAAATTCACCAGTGGAAAAGAAAGGGAATATCTCCCTCAAAGAGAACAGCAAGTATGAAGCAAAGCAAGACAGATATAAAGAAAAGAGGATGCTTCTACTATGAGATCGCAAACAATAATGATAATACCAAGAAAACAAATGGAAAAAATTTGGGTTCACATCATGAATGCCCCTTTAAATTGGGCTAAAATGTTTTTCCTTCATCCTTCAATAGGTGGGATCCAGAAAAGGCAGAACAGTGGAAAACTCACAAGTGCAAAATTTTAAAGAATAATTTTTTAAAGTAACACTGTATTATAAGTGTCAGGTATGTATCATTTTAATCAACAAATGTTGATTAAAGTCAACATATTCCATTATAAGTTTATCACTAAAAGTCCAATTCTAAATGTGCAAAATAATTTTTGAAGACTGACCAAAAAAGGAAGTACTTGGGAGTAGAAGTCTATTATGATTTGGTAAAGTCCAGGTGAAACATAATAAGGGTACTTGGTATTGAAAGGAAATAAAGAGGAGGAGTTCAAAGACACATAAAAGTAAGTAAAGGTAAATGTAGTGAAATGTAATGAAAGTAGTATAAATAAAAGGTGTGCTCAATTCATGTAGATTCATACTGTCTTCTTAGTCATTTCTCAAAGAAAAAAATACCATTGTCCAAAACCCTAGAAAGTGGTTGATTGTTTATATCCTTTTCACTCTGAAAATAGTCCAGAGTTTTCCCAACACAGACTTGTGTCAAAACTGTCAAATGAATGCTCATGTATGGAACACATACATTGTCATTCACATTTAAAGTGTGATGATTAAAGTCAGATTTACTCATGGGCAGTTACTTCAGAATGTGCTTGCTGCCAATTGATGACCAAGAAACCATGATTATATCCTTCTAGGAAACAAATGCAACTTCCCCATGATATCATCATACATAGGTAAATAAATCATGTTCATCATTTGTGAATAGCTCTGCATGATGCTCACTTGAAGCCAGTCTGGGATACTCTCCTAATAACTTGGCTAATGTGGGCCAGAAACATCTTCCAACAGCAGAGATTGGAATGGAAGTGTCAGTCCACATCTGGGATCCTCAGTAATGGAGGATGGAGGATATTATTATACAATATAACTTGTTTTAACTTGCTGGCAAACACCACACAAACAGATGCTACACACACAGTGATCTAATATAGGACATGGGGCTACTTTTCTGAAATGAATTGTTGCTTTCAATTATAACACCTTGGCTATCAGACAATATTTTAAAAATAAGTAATATATAATCAGAAGATAGATGTGATTATTTATAAAATGTATATGACACAAATAATCACTCATATTTTAAGGTTAGGATTCAGCCATAGCTTTCAAAAACTGCCATTAAAACTACTGTAGAGGACAACATTTGAGTGTTTAAAGTAGAATCGTTGATAAACATCAACAAACCTCTAGCCAGAGTCTTTAGATTCACATAAACAGAGCTACCAGACATCTTTCTTGGAGCCTTCCAAAAATCTCTTCATAATCACCCACTAGAACCAACTTTCCCCAGCAGGAACTCCAGAATGGTGGTGTTAAAATTGTACAACATATTACCACAATCAACAGATTACTTTTCAGGATAATCTCATTTCTTAGAATATTTTTTAGGATAATCTAATTTCTCAAATATCATTTCCATCTTATCCAGGCATCTTATTAAAAAATGAATCAGGGTCCTTTATTTTATATTATTATTGATATACCCATTTTTGAATTCATGTAGATATTTATTTTTTTAATTACTTCTGCTATTAGGAAATTCATTTAACCTCTGCATTTCAGTTCCATCAGTTATTAAACTATTCAACTATCTGCTTTGGTATGTCACAGAAAAGTGATAAGTTATTTGGGGGTGGGGGGAGAACTAGTGGCTGAACATTATCCAGAACTAGTGGGAAACATAACCTTGTATTTAAATAATACATGTAAAAAATGATAATTTGAAGTAAGTAGACATTAAGACAAGAAACTTTGTAAAAGCACCCCAAGATAAAAGACAGATCACCTTCAAGCAAACAAAATCATTAGAATAGTGCTCATTAGCAACAATACAGGAACAAGACAATGAATCTTTTGAGTTAAAATATTCAACCTAAAATATTGTGCTTAGCTAAATCACAATCTAAAAGTAAGGCAAGAGAAAAACATTCTCGGATTTTAAAAAAATTGCCACTCACACATACTTATTAAAGAAATGATTAGGAGACATAATTCAGGAAGAAGGTTAGAAATTTATGTTAATAAAGGAAGGAGTAGGATGCAAGAAGCAGTGGTAAGCAAAGAAATTAGCAAGTACAAATAAATCTAATCAAGCATTTTGTAATTATACAAAAAAATCTAACAATAATTACTGATCTAGGGACAAAAATCAGAGCAAATAAAATATTAGAAAGTGATAGCTAATGTATTTCTATGTGCTAGAAAATCTTTAAAGTGTTTTATGTACATTAATTAAATTTGCATAACAAATCTATGAAGAAAATATAAGAAATCTGGCCAAAATAGACTAAGCAATTTGTTTAAGATATCACAGCTGACAAACAAGAGACAGGATTTGAACACTAGGAGTCTATACTCTTCATCACTATCCTTTACTACCAAAATGAGTTAGCAGAGAAGAAAGAACTAAAAAAAGTTACATAAACTGTAGACAACATAGTAGGTAGAAAAGAGAAGAATGACTGAAGTAAAAGGTTTTCAATTTCTTGTATCACTTTGGAAGAGATTGAAAAACCTTATGAAAGTTAGATTGTACTAAAATAATTAGACAAAAGTCTCTCCCTCTGTAGCTGCCAGAAAATGATGTGGTATCATTAAGAAAATTTGAAGACATGCATACTCATGACCTGAAATTACTTTCTCCTAAGTATTTTTGAGGAATTTTTGCACACATATACCAGGAAATATTTACATGTATATACATGGAAACTGTGTATCTAAATAGTACAAAACTATAAATATTCTAAATGTCTACTGAAAGAGAATAGAATTAAAATTTTAGTGTGGTCAAATAAGGTAATGTAACAGCATAAAAAGTAAGTGAATAACAGCTGCCTACAATAAGAGGGATAAAAGGCAGCATATTATAATTAAGTGAATAAGAAGTATGATGAACCTGGTATTTTGCTTTTTGGGGTTTTTTTTGAATTTTATTTTTTAATTGATTGCATATATATATGCAATCAATTAAAAAATAAATAAATAAATAAATATATATATATATAACACCACATTTGTCTACCCCACGGTTCTCCTACCACCTTATCACCCATGAACCACCTTAATCTCTTGTGCCCAACCCTCCCCAGATTTGATCTTCCTCCTCCTCTCTTGCTCTAATCTTCAGTTCTGTTGACAGTTTTAAATTTTTCCTGTCCATTTGTTTGTTTGTTTTTTCTATTTCCCTCATATAAGTGAGATCATCTAGGATTTCTCTTTTTCTTTCTGGCTATGCTAACATGGTTCTCTCTAGCTCCATCCATATTGCTGTGAATGACATAAGTTTGTCTTTTTTGATTGATAAATACTAGTCCATTGTGTTCATATACCACAACTTTCTGACTCATTCATCTGTTTTGAGGCATTTGGGATGTTTTTATATCCTGGCTATTGTAAATATTGCTGCAATAAACATCCGAGTACAGGTGTCCTTTTGAATTAGAGTTTTTGTAAACTTTGGGTCGATTAACAGAAATGGGATTGTTGGATCGAATGGTAGTTCCATTTTCAGTAGTTCAAGGGTCCTCCACATAGCTTTCCATAGTGGCTGGACCAGTTCTCATTCCACCAGCAGTGTAAAAGGGTTCCTTACTCTCCTCATCCAAACCAGTTTTTTGTTGAACTATAAAATAGAGTTAAATAATATCTAATTTAGGCATATATACTTAGGATAAAATTATTTTTAAAAAATAGGAGAAAAAACAAAATAAAGATAAAGAATATACAATAAAAGGAAAAGCATAAAAGTAAATCAAACTTATTTCTAACCTTTTTATTGTTTGGTAATTTCACTGCCATTGGTTCATTGTGAATGAACACATCGATTAGATCATGAAAGAGACAATGATAAAAGTGTGTTAGTGAAAAAAATTATGATTTCTTAAAACTAAAAAACTATATTTCTTTTCCATAGGAAATACAGACAAGTTATGATTAGTTGGCCATTTGCATGAGGACAAATAAGAAAAGGAGAGAACTAGTCAAAAGTGATACAGTATTGGAGCTGGACATTACATTATGCTCTTACTCATTCAAGTCACTCCAAAGTATTGATGAAACAAAAATGAATTTTTTGGATTCAATCTTGAACTTTACTACCAAATCACTCTGTGATGTCATGGAAATAAAAGGATAATTGAACTTCACAGATGTTCAGTATTTTTTAGGTATATATATTAATTCATTCATCTTTATAATATACCTGTGAAATTATATATTAATAGGTCTCACCATTATTACTAAAGTCCTAAAAAGTAACTGAATATATGTGGCTATAATTATTAACATTACTATACATGCTAGTTAGTGCATTTATATGTGCACGTGAAAGCTACTATCTATAATACATGGGTTCTCAAATATTACTTAGCATAAAAATCCCTGAGAGATTAGTGAAAGGCAGACTTCTAGATTCATCTCTGGTTATTCTGATTCTTCTATTCTGGATCAGGTTAGAAAAATCTACAATTGTAAAACCTTCCTAGGTAATTCTTGTGCAGACACTTTTCAGCGACTATCTTAAAAAGCATTTAGGAGAACTAAAGAATAGGCCCAGCAACAGATGAGTTTCTATGGAACCTGATACATTTATTCATCTAACACTGAGTCCTGAGTATCTCTAACTCACCCTGTTGTGATCTGTGCTGATCTAAGAAAGTATCAATGAACTCTCCACAGTCTCTCGCTTCAGATGATCAGATTTAAAACTGAAACTCATACAGAAGTTCTGTTAAATTTGGAGAAGTTCTAAATCTATACTAAGAGACCTTGTGGTTCAACAGACACTGATGACTTGGCACCTTCTCAAAAAATTCAAAGGCCAATACACAAGATAAACATATAAACCGCATTGGTTAGGAATTGTGAAAGAAATTATAGAGGTGAAGACTTTCATGAATATACAAAGGGGCATGTCTAATCTCATCTTTTGAAAGTTAAGATTTCACAGAAAAAAATTCAGAAGATAAATTGAAACTTTCATCTTCTAAACTAGACCAACAAGAAAAGTATTAGAGCGCTCAAGTTAAAGGACACCCAATGGGAAAAAATTTCCATGTGATAAAAAACATGAAAATAGGAAACAGTTGGGTGCTTTTTCCCATTTCAGCCAAGCGATTTTTCTTTTTTCTTTTTTTTTGGGGGGGGGGAAGAGAAGAAGGGGCAATGATTTTTGTCTCTTGATCAGAGAAAACAGAGGCAAAGCTAGAGTAACAATGATAAAGTTCCTACAAAAAGTCTCACAGTCTGAGGATATTCTGTGGGATTTGCCTCTAAGAATTTTAAGTTTCTCAGTTAATATATCAGTACCTCCATATGAGCACCTGGGCATTCACAGCTGTAACAGGCCATTAAATAAGCACACTCTTCTACAGTCACACCTGGAAGCTGCTGTGCTCAGAGCAAAGGAGGAGCTAGCGCATGTAATGTTTAATCCATTGAATTTAGAAATGCAAAATAAAAATGCAAAGTATTCACACATTCCTTCAGACTTTTTTGCACCCACCAACACTGCATCTTCTGTATGTTGTGAGATAAGTCATATTTTGCCATTTAGGCTAAAGAAGTTTAAACCAAACAGCTGTTTAAAGTCTTTTCTGCAATGCTCACCCATTATTCCCTGCAGGGACAAAAAGAACAAACCAAAGCAGTATAGGGGGAGGAATATCTATATGGAGGCAGGCACTGAAGACACATAGAAACACACACAGTCACACATACATGTAATATGTACTAAATACTGCAAAAGCATTTGAAATATATTAACATACCATAGTTTATTAAATTTGAAGAAAATTAAATGATTCATTTGTTACATGAAGTACTTATATGAAAGTCCAAAAGAAATATTTACTTTATGCTGACAGTGCACACAAAAGTCAGCATGTAGTCCCTTGTATCCTGGGGTAATTCCTCCTCTCAGTACAATTGATTAGTAATTTTGCAATAATATGAACTATTCATCAAAGCCAATTTCCCATTATACTATTTGGGGAGGGGAGAAGTACACTGGAAAGTGGGGGTGGTAAAACAGAACTCACTTCAGAATTGATAACAAATACACATATCACATTACTTACATGGCTTACAATTTTAAGAATTTTCAAATAGGAAAGATAAGAATACATTTAGCACTATTCTGAGAAACACAGAAAAGAACCATAAAAAGCACTTTAGAATTGTTTCTAAGGAATGGATATAAAGACAAGAAAGAAAAGGACAGAAGACTCATAGAATTTACTAACAAAAGAGTGATTTAAATGTCAAAATGATCTACATGTATAAATTTCATAGCACTAAAATTAAACTTTAAAAATAACTATTATTGGGCTTGTACAGGGAGTAAAGTGACCAAGGGTAATAGCAATGAGGAGCTTTGTATGGTGCTTATAATGTAATTGGTAAGTGTTGACATGCTACTGAATTTTTTTTTAATATGGGAGACATGATTATAGTTGGATTTTCATATGGTAGTACCATATGAAAAGACAGAGAAATCAATTATATGTCAAATGTAAACAAATTAGTGGGAAAATCATATGTTAAATGAAGAGTGACATATCAGTAAGTCAGTAATTCATATATAACTGAAGTGAACTCATATAACTGGGGAAAGTGGGAAAAAATGGCCCAACAGCATAAACTTCCAATTATAAAATAAATAAGTTCTAGAGATATAATGTATAGCAAGCAACTATAGTGAATAATACCTCATTGTATGTTTGAAACTTGCTAAAAAAATAGATCTTAAAAGTTTTTATAAGAAAAAATCTGTAACTATGAGGTGATAAACTCAACTTATGGTAATAGTTCCATGTTACGGACCGGCCGTGCAAGAAAGACCGCTAAGTGCAGGCTTCAGGTAGACAGGAAAAACTCAGGCAGGCGAATGATGATCACAGACACGAATTCAGTGAGCAATGAAATCTGCTGATTTATTTAGGTTTTCAGGCTGCTTTTTATATTGTTTAAACGAGCTACTTTAACATTCCATGAGGAGGGGCATCTTGCGAGTACGTGAGTGCATTATCTCAGTGAGAGAGGAATGAGCGTGTGAGGGCAATTATCATTGAGCGCGTGAGGGCAATATCATGAAAGACAGAAATCAATATCTTAACAGAAAATAGATTATCATTAGATACTACTAAACATTCCTAAGCAATCATTTTTAGGGAATCAGGATAACTAAGTTGGTTACAAGTCACCCAAGGTTATTCCTTGGCTGTAAAGCTTATCTAGTTCTTCCAGTTCTCCTTGCCTCGAGCTCCTTCCAGT
>PVHY01024124.1:0-20024 GCA_004024945.1 Uropsilus gracilis
TGGTTTTCAAGGAACAAAAAGATCATATATTACAATGGCTTCTGGCCATTCAAAGCACCACAGTGCATTAATTGATATAGTGTCTGTGGTATTAAAATTTCACAAGGATAGACAGGAGAAAATGTCTGAAAATGTTCTTTAGGAGGGTGATAATTTTAAAAGATGTTGAGAAACACTGTGATAATCTGAGCATTGCAGTCTTTATCATGTTCAATAAGGCAACTCAACACTATTGACCATTCCCACCTTTCAATACATGTTCTCCTCTTGACTTTTGTGATCGCATACTCTCTGATTTCCCACATAACTCTCTGATCTCCTCTTCCTAGCCTTCTCTCATGGCTCTACCCATAAAGGGTAAGATATTATAGGTAGAATGTTGGAGGTTCTCAGGGATCTTCTCATAACTCATGTAACATATTTTTGCAGGTGATATCATCATTCTTATGGCTGGAGCTTTTCAAATTTTTATCGCCAGTCTTGATCTTTCTTTTGAGCTTTAGTTGACCATATCCACCTGCCCACTTGACATGTGTTAACTTAGATTTTTCAGACATCTCATGTTTTACATGTCTACAGAGCTCTTTTTTTCCCCAAAACTTGTTCCACTCAGAGTCTCTCCCATTTCATTATGTGGCAACATCCTTAGGACTCATCAGCAAGTCCTCTTTCTCTCCCTCCCTCTCTCTATCACTCTCTCTTTCTCTCCTAAAATCTGTTCTTAACATAGTAGCCAGGATATTTGTTTTTAAACCATGAATTACATTTGATCACACTCCTTCTTATACTCCAATGGCTTCCCATTACCTAAAAATAAAATTCAAGCTCCTTATTAATAGAAAGTCTGAGAGGCCCTATATAACCTGGTTCTGCCTATCTTTTTGTCTTTATTTCACACAACTCCACCCTAACTCAAGACACTCCTCTCACATAGGCCTGTGTTCTGCTTCTTGGCTTATAGCTTAAGACCTCTGCATTTGTCATCTTTAGGAGTCACTGGACTACTCTGCTTCTTCACTTTAATAGGTTTTACTCCTCATCATTCAGTTCTCAGTTTAAGCACTATCACCTCAAGAGTCCTTGGCTATCCATCCAACCTAAAGAAAGCCCCTGTTGTTCCTATGTTTCATCTCCTGTTTCATTTCCTTCATAGTACTTAGAGCTTTCTCCTTTGTCCTGTGAGCTCCTAGCCTCCATCTTCCTCATCCTTCTGAATGAGGAGCTCCTTACCTGTCCCTGGCTCCTTGTTCTCAGTTTTTTGGCCCAGGATGGGTCCCTGGTTCAGCTGAACCAGCACTCTTACTGGGACTTTAGGACTGGAATTGAAAATCATGGTCATTTCTTCTCTAATGGTAGGTATTATCTGATATAAAATTCAGCAAATGTTAGTGGTCATATCTTATGGTAGAAATGAATCCATTAGAACACATGACACAAGATGAAAAGAGAAAATAAAGTCATTTTTAGAATTTTTTTTGGTTCTTATTGTTTCTATGGTATAAATTATATTATGGATGCTTATAGAGTTATTTAAGAAACTTTAGGCACCAGCCTCTTCTTTGAAAAATTTTAAAAGATCATAGAGTTGTTTAATCTGTTTTTTTTCTTGTGTTTAACACTGCAATAAAAGTAGATTCTTAATATGCAGGCTTGATGATAAAGATGAACATTTGATCTGCAGAATAGTGATGTTAGATACTCTGTTTAACCCTTGTTCTGCTACTGAGTGAAAAAAACTGAGCTAAGAGTTGTAGAGATAGGAAATGATCAACTATAAGAATACCCAGTTGGGGGTTTACATTAATTTATCATGAAAGCACAAAATTGTTTTACTGTGGTCAAAGGTAAGATGGAAAATGTAAAATGTTTTAAATAACTGCCCTCTTATTATTATGAGAGTCCATTTCAACCTGCATATAAATCAGGTCAATTATACATCTTATGTTGGTTACGAGAGGGAAGAGGGTAAGTGTACGAAGAATGCATAGATAGAATAGTGGTGGATGGTAAACCAGGCAGGGGCCATGGGTGTGGTGTGGTATATACATTTTTCAGATGTGTAAAGCTGTATTCTATAAATTTATACAATGTTGTAAATCAATATCACTCAAAAATACATTCTAATTAAATACAATTATGTAAACTACATGCTAGCTCTGTAGGAGATACAGGGATTAATAAGTCAGAGACTCAGTCATTAAGATGTTTATTAAAGGACAGGTTTTTTTTTAAGATCATAAAGTAAATGATTAAAATACAAGGTAGCTCTGATGTTTCTACTTGAGCTACAAATAAAATGCAATGGTGGTGGGACTGAAGTAGGAGTTCATGACAAAGAAAGGTCAGGTGTTAAGAACCAGGACAGGTTTTATTACTAAGAAAGATATTTGAGCTGTGCCTTGGGGATGCGTAGGATTGATTGAACTGAAAAGGTCAGAAATGGTACGAGGAAGCAATCAGCCTTTGAAAATAGGGACAGACAAAGGCATATTTGGCATGAGTATGAAAGATGAGGGGCAGCTGATGAAGGCCTGAACTTGTGAGGTTGGCAGTGAAACAACAGAAAGACTATCTACTGGCAGTGTTATATAGGAATTGGGAGATTCAGGGCATAGCACAGTATGTTCATTTTCAGAAATTTCAAGTTTGAGATGACAGCAGAATATCCCCTTAGGCTGAACATGAAGCAGTTGAAATGTGGGGCTAGTGTTGGGGAGGCATGTTAAGAATGGAGATGTTAAATTTAGAATGTAAGTAAAACCATATTTTGTGGGAAAAATAGCATGGATCTTATTTGCACATTGTTCAGAACATGGACCCATGAGGGTCATATATTCTAATACAAAGTCATTGGAAGTCATCATAAAACAAAGCGGCATGGGATCTCAGTGATACCTGAGGTTAAAAATCAAGCTGAAACAACAGCTCCATGTCATTGATATGTTCATTCAAAGAATAATTAAATTCAGACCCTCATTGCTTGATTTAAAGAAATTCAGTCTAAAAACAGGCTCCATTCTTCAAGTTTTTAGAACACTAACAAGAATCCCAAGTGTTATATGTATCAAAAAGCCTTCCTAGCTCACTGAAAGTCACTTCTTATCTTTCATAACTGAGTCTCCAGTTGCTGCTCTTTCCTTTCTTCCATGAATGGCAGAATTACTGCTCAGGAAAGAAAAATTGAAAACATTACTGCTCTTAATACATTAGCTAACACATCCCTGTAAGTTGCTTCCATAGTTTTTCATTTGGATGCTGTATTAAGGGGCCACCTTAACACCTTACCCTATCATATTCTCTGAATGTACCTTTTTTTTGAAGTCTGGGACTGTACATGTTCAGGAATATTCCACGCAGGTTGTAGGGATGTTGGATGGGATGGCAGGATGGGGAGGAGTGTCACCTAGGGTTCCAGGCAAGTACAGCCCTGAGCTTTTCCACAATATTTTTTCTAGTACAGTTGCTTGGTTTCCCAAGATCTGTACGTAAACTTGGATACCTCAAGTAATACAAACTACTCTTTTTCAGAAGTGTATTTTAAACTCATGTTTAGGGAAAAAAATAACTACATAAAGAACAGTCTTGCTAGAGAATCATCCAACTTATATCACTGAGTAAATAGAACATGCAACAACCTATTGATGAAAATTTTTCTTCTTTGTATGTTTACTCTAAGCTAGGATCTTTTATATCTTCATTTTGCAAAGAAAGAAACTAAGGCTCCAACGATAATCTGCTAACAGATGGCAAATCAGGATTAAAAAACAAGGCCAACTAGCCAGTCACTGTTCTTAAATATGAAATAAAACTAAAGGTACAAGGTAAGAACAACTTTATTTAAACCAGTGTGAAGTCGCTGTTTTTTCCTAGGAAATTCATATAAGGTAATTTTTTTAAAGTGATATCATCATAATCATCTGTACATAATTAGATTTTTGACAAACATATTTTTCACTGGCTCACTAAATATCTACTGTGCACTGAAATCAAGGTATGATACTAGGTAATACAGAAGCGAAAATGTGACTTCCTTCAGGAATTTATAATGCAGCACTAAAGAGGAAATAAAAGACAAAACATAATTTGATAAGCTGGACAGGAACGGTAAAAAAAAAGTGGCAGTTCTCATATGGACATATGGAAGGGTTTTAGTGGAAACAGGAGCAATTGGAAATTGTGCAATAAAATATAAAATTAATATAAAAATTAAAAAAAGAAATACACATGCAACTAACAGGGATAAGACAAATAAGCTTATTCTTTCAGATATTAGGATTCCTCCAGCTGACTGCTTTTATATTTTAAAATTATTAACATATCAGTTTCTGTGGATTTCGTTCCATGGCTAAAAATTTGTTTTTGTAGGCATACTTATAAGAACGTTCCCTTTGAACGGATGAGAATCATCTATCACGATGGTAACACTATTTCGGAGCAGCATGGATAGTCCATACTGAGTCACTTTTACTGATGTTTGTCATGTATGTCACTATCCTGATATCACTGTGGAGTCCTGATTAGATTCAGAACAACTACTTGTTCTGTTTAAAAATGCGCCTTAAATTTTGGAGTTCGGAAGTGGCGCAAAATATGATTCTAATACAAACTTGTTTCCCTTATTCGTGAATCTCTTTGGTTAAGTTTATGGTGCAAATTAGACTCCAGAGACAAGGCTGTAAAAAAAATTTTCTTCCCCAAGCGACTGAAACTATCACTTTAAACTACTAATCCCATCAAGCAACGCTCCCCAGACGCCCACTGTGCGGGGCGGAGTCGCAGAAGGGGCGGCCTGAGCATTCTGGGCTTTGTAGTCCGCGGCCCCCGCCACCGTCCGGTGGGTCCACGTGGTGCTTCTGGCGGCCGCTTGGGGCTGGAACTACCCTCCAACCTCCACCCGCTCCTGGGGGTGCGGGCCCCGGTTAGGGCGGACAGCCTCCGAGCAGCGGGCGCGCTGGAGGGCCAGAGGCTGCCCGAGCCTTTGCGACGTTTTTGCGACAGCAGCGGCCGTGTTCTGCGAGTCCCCTCCCTCCTCCTCTCTCTAAGGAGGTACCGGCTGTTGTGCGGCGCTGCCTTTCTGTTTGAGTGTATGGGAGAGTGAGTGAGTGAGTGAGTGTGAGCGTGTGTGTGAGAGAGCGTGAGGCGTGAGTGCGCGCGTGAGAAGGAGAGTCCGCCGCGGCCGCTCCGCCGCTCCCCGCAGCGGGAGCAGAAGGCTCGACAGGAGGGAGCTGGAGAGTCGGTGCTCCGGGAGCCGGCGGGGACAAGGACAGAGACACCCGCTCCCCACCCCCAGCCCTCGTCCCTCGGCTCTCCTTCGCCCGGGGGAACCTCCCGGTCCCCCTGCTCCCCCACCCCCAGCCGGCCTCTGCCCCACTGCCCCCCTGGATGCCCGCGGCTCTCCGGCGGGGCCTCCTCCTGCTCTAGCCGCATCGGTCGGGCTGGTGCTGCGGCCGCCGGGTGTAGAGCGGGCGGGTTCCCGGGGGCTGCGGCTGCCGGTGCTTCTCCGGTCCCCACCCCTGTCCCCTCGCCCCCCACCCACCCACCTCCCCGGCCTCGGAGGCTGTGACAATGGACTATGACTTTAAAGTGAAGCTGAGCAGCGAGCGGGAGCGGGTCGAGGACCTGTTTGAATACGAGGGCTGCAAAGTTGGCCGAGGCACTTACGGTCACGTCTACAAAGCCAAGAGGAAAGATGGGTGAGTGTTTGTGTCTCTGCTGGTGACCGCTCTGGGCGGCGCTCCCGCAGGCCGAGGCAGGTATCCGGGAGGTAGAGCGGGGCGCGGGAGTGCCAGACTCCCCCTTCCTCGACACCCGCATCCGACCCCCGCCAGCCAGGTTTGGGGAGGAAGTGATCTACTTGGGATCCAGACCAACGTGAAATTCTGCATGGTGCTGCCCCTGTTCTACTTTGGTGGCTGCTAGGGAACAGGACCCTCTGTCCCCTGGCTATGTACTTTTCAAGGGTTTTGATACATTAAGGGTAAGCTAAATCGTTATATTGGTCAATTTAAGTGATTTTTGGGGGTCGATTTATTATGGTGACCTACTGGAGATTTCCTTACCTACCTCTGGAGTGACAACCATCAGTCTGGAAGGGAAGCTGATTCCCTTCCCTCATCAGTTTGTGATTGATTTACTATTATATTTGGATTTTATTTGGGCGGAAAGAAAGCAGCAAGTAAATGTGTTTTTGAAGAGTTCTTCCTAGTGATCATCCACAACGTAAATATAGCAAGTGCTATTTAGTTATCATTAGCTGTGATTTTTACATAGAACAATGGGGGTTTGCTGCAGGGTGGGTGGTGGGGAAAAGGCGAGTGACAAATAGGGTCTATCTGGTTCAGGCTGATCCCCCCAAAATTATCAGCTAGGTGATGAACTTTAAATAGTCTTTTTGCTTTAAATATTCTCCCCTAGAAATAACTTAATAAGTCTATAACTGGTAATGTTCCCAGTTTAGTTTCTTAAACAGGCAAGTGAAGTGTTCATTTTTTCCTTTGTCAGTAGATGAATGTCTTGCAATATTGACAAAAGAGAAGACAATTCTTATTAACGGAGAAAATATATTTTATTAACTCCTTGTTATGTTGTTAAAATGAATGTTGTCCTGTTGCCTTTACATTACAGAAAATTGCTGGAAACATAATTTCCAAGCTAATTAATTATATAATCTTCCTGTTTTATTATAAACAAAGTAGCTTTACTTGACCATCACTATTATTCTGGTTAGCTGCTGTTTAATGTTTAAACTAATTGCTTTTTTTCAATGAGGTGGGAAAGTCTGTTCAGAACTGTATTAGCACTAAAAAAATGAAACCATTCATAAAGCTGAAGTTGGGGGGAAGCCATATTTATAAATACTATGTATTCTGGATATTGAAAAAGCAGTACATATTCAACATTTTGCTTAGGTTTACTGAGATATTGTTCTCAAATAATTTAAAACGGACTCTGAGAGAAAAATAGTAATTTTAATTAATGTGGAATGTACATTTTAGTTCTTATATGCAAAATTAAAGCAGTACAGATACTGCAAAAGATAGAGATTTGAAAACTTGATGTTCTGGTTGCTGCCTGTGTTTAAAATACTCCTTATTGGATTGAATAGTCTGGTGACATTTGAGAAATCAGCATCTGGAGATGTTGTTTACTGTTGTTTAATTATATTTTTCATTAAAGTGTTACTCCTTAATAACATATATTTAAAAAATTATCCTTATAAACTTTCCATACAATATTTTTCAAATGTCTTAAACCATCTTTCCATCTCCTAGTATTATGTAATTTTGGGCATTTTCATAAAATCCCCATCCCACGAGATTAAACATGAGATTAAACATGATCGTACATTTGACCAGTCATCTGTTTTATAAAATTCTGATGATTTTAAATTGTTTTTAATCTCTGAGAGAAGCCGGTTACATTTTAGCAAATTACTAATTTAAACTAATGTAGTATGCAAACTTAATTTTATTTTATATTTTAAAATAATAATATTGTATATTCTCAAAAGGTGTTTTTAATCACATTTCTTTTTATCTTCTTAGCTTTTAATTTAGGCTAAGCAAACTTTAAAAGAATTATGCAATGTAAAAATAGCTGAATAGTATATGAACATTTCTTAGTCATTTATGATAGCTGAAAAAGAGTATTGCGTTTCTGGAAAAAAAACTTAATAATTCTTTGGGCTGTTTTCTAGCTTTAATGATGTTTATATGATGAACTTGATTTTAATGGATCAAATGTCAAGAGAGTTTTAAAATTACTTAAGACATATTTTGTTTTCCAGAGGGAATATTTTTCGGTTTGGCTTCATTTTTATAACCTCACTCTGGTAAAATACAACATTGTATTTATGAGGTTCTTTTGATCATATGAATGTAATTTGTCAGTGAAATGTAATTTAATACATTTTTTTTCTGGTAAAATAGAATTCATGGCTGTTTAATCTATGTAAAGTTGATGATCAAGTAGTTTATCTCTAGTATTTATTTACTTTCAAATTAAATTATATATTCAGCAACTGAAATTTCAGAGTACTCTAGGAACCCAGAGAGTAACACTTTTAAAAAGAATCCTGAGGTTTACACTAAAATAAACAAATTTTGTTTAAACATATTTGACTATTAAAATGGAGGTATGAAAATGTATCCTTTCTGTTTAGAACAGAGGAATTGCTTCTTAATTTATTAAGTTTTTAGGAGTAAAATGATTTGAGAGTTCATTCCTTTGGTTTAGAGATTAACAAATATCTTGCTCAGTTATACTTTGTTAAACTGAGCATTTTAAAGAATGTGGAAGAAAGGGAATTACTTTATGTGCAGAATGATACATATGTAGGGAAAGAACCTTTTTTTACTGTGTTAATTTCAGATACTAATAGAGTTAAAACATAAATGCTCAATAAATCTTGGAAATAATTTGTACTCCCGGTCATCATAAATGAGGTAGTGTCCTTTGTTTCTCAACACCAAAAGAGTACTCAGTGGGAAGCAGGGAATTCATTTTCTTCCTGAGTCAATTGCATTTCCTTTAGGTAGAATTTGGGCAACCAAACTCATTTTGTTTGAAAGAATAGAAAAGTGTGAGAAGACAGAAAACAATTTATGTAAAATTCTAAACTCCCCTTATAGCCATTGGACATTTGTAGAAGTTAAAAATCAAATCAATTTGGGATAAGAGTTTGATCTCAAAAAAAAAAAAAAAATTAAGACAACACAAAAATTAAGATTTTCTTGAATAGTATGAATAAGGTTATTAATCTGCTATACTTTGTTCAAAGGAATAGGTAATATATAATTAGGTCTGTGAGAGTGTGTATGTATTGTGTGTGTTATATTCAGGAAACTTTTGTTGGGATACTCATGTAGGAAATCCAAGAGATTAGTGGACAGAAAATGATAATAATAGTTGAATAACTGAATAAGTACTAACTTAATTAAACAAAACTCTTTGTACTCTTTATTTAATCCTACCAGTTCTGCACCAAATCAGTTCTGTTTTTCAGTTTTACAAGTGAGGAAACTGAGGTTTAGAGAGGTTAAGCAAATTTGTCCATGGTTACATGACAAATGTCAGAGCTGGAATTGGCGGATTACAAGCAGATCTCTTACTCCAGAGCCCATGTGCTTAGACATTCTGTTTCATGTAATTAATATGTTAATATAAACATATGTACAGAGATTTGGTTTTTAGTTGATCAATTAGAAAACATGAATACCCTATCTCAGTATTAGTCTTCTAAACTAACTGGTATACTTTCTTGGTATATTTCTGAATGGCCTGTTTTTTTCAAGTGTTATAGAAGTACGTGTAGATATGTGGATTTGTATGTACACAGACAAATATATTTTTAGATGTATGTAATCACTTGAATAAGGCATATTAAGATATGAAAATTCCTCATCTAGTGGAATGAGCGTAAGTTAGGGAGACCATTTTGATTTTGATTTCAGGCTCTGCCTCTGTTACCACTATGACCTTGGTCTAGTCATTTATCCTTACCTTGGTTTCTTTGTAAGGTTAGGAACTTGAGTTGGTAACTTTTAGGTTTTTTTTTTTTTTTTTTTTTTTTTTTTTTTTTTTTTTTTTTTTTTTGGCATTATGACTTGAAAACATAAAAACATAAAAGTTGTTCAACTCCATTGTTAAGCCACTTTGAAGTTTCATAGTTAGACCTATTTTCTTGGTAGTAAGACTGGCAAATTAATTCATGTAAAGTAATTCATTTGGGGGAAAGGGGAAAAAGTAATTCATTTGGGACTTATTCATTTGATATATCCTATACTATTTTTCCAGCATTTGAAGAAATCTATCTGCTCATTTATTCAGCAAATATTTATTGGACCGTCTGTCTGTTGAGCACTGTCCAAGGTATTGGGAATACAAAGATGAATAAAATATTATTAGAGGAGGTGCCACTGGCGAAACAAATGTGTACATCATGTCCTAGTAATTTAATAAGAATTGTAATGATTAATTCAAGGTGCTTTTGGAACAGAGGTAGAATCTCCTGACTGTTTAGGGTTTTCAGAAAGTTTCAAAGATGACTGTTAGAAGATGGGAGAAATAACATCAAAAAAGGACATTATAGGAGAAATAGAAACAAAAATAGGTGTTCATTATTGTGCTCTTACAGGCCCCAGTAAATTTTGTAGATTTGAGTTTTTTCTTCTCAGGCTTTTTCTCCATACATAGTTTTCCCTTGCCAGTATTTTGAGCTCCTACCACATGTGTAATACTTTGTACATGCTCTACAAATGTTCCATTATACCCACTGGTCATGATGAAGTCTCTCATTGTTATTTAACAATGAGAATAAATTTATCAGCATACACTGAACACCTTAATTGTCCGTGTGGCAGTTTTCCTTCACAAAAAGTATTGGTGAATCAGAGTGCAAAGCAGCCTCTGAAATCCAGCTTGTCTGACTTAATATTTTCTGTATGCAAAAGTACCAGTACCAAAAAACTAAAAACTACCAAAATGGAGAAATACTCCATTTTGATTATTGCTCTGAGTAGTAGATGATTCTGCTTTGGCTTTACAGTAAAGAGTAGAAAGCCAGTTCATACTATGTAATGGAGATGGTGGTTGAAATAGATGATGGAAGAACTTCTCTTGTTGGGACCCTGATGTATTGAGAGATGAAAAGTTAGGAAGATGGCTTCTGGCATGTTGGATTTTAACTAGGAAAACAGAAATAATGACAACTTACTATAAATTATTGTTGGCCTTGTGCAAAAGTAACCACTTAAAAAATTTTTTTTTCTGGGTAAATATGTTCAGAATTATGATTTACAAACATTTTAAATGGGACCCATATGTAAGTTGAGAACTGTATGTCTAGTCAGTGATGATGAATACATACTCCCTTTGGCTAGTGTCATTTTCTTATAGTGACTTGTATTGTTGATTGCAGTCCTTATTGTCTCTTTTTTTAAAATTCTTTTTTTATCTTAGCTGATGCTAGAGAATAAAAATCCTACTTCAGAACAGTTTTTAAATTCTTTTGTTTATCTCGTTTAGATAGGCCTTGATCATGTTTTTGTTACTGAGAAACTACTGTAGCATTTTTTTTTGTCTTTAGTTATCCCTTGTCACCTCAGGGCTGCTCTTGATGTTGTCAAGAACCTGTTATTTTGATCTTAACACTTGAAGACCCTATAGTATGGTTATTGTCAAGATTCTAAGATTACTAGTATGGTTATTGTCAGTATCTAAACCAGCCCCTCCTGTACTAAGCTGCCCTTGCTGACAGAGTTATATCATGTCTTTCAACATGTTACATGTTATGACAGAAAAAACGCTGAGAACCTTCTTTTTAAAATTGAGATATGTCATGTACCATAAGTGCACCTTTTTAAAATGTGCAGTCCACCGATTTTTAGTATATTTATAAGGTTGTACAACTATCACCGATATATAATACAGAATGTTATTATTACTTCAGAAGGAAATCCCATACCCATTCGTAATCACTCAGCATTCAACTCAACTCAACTCTTGGCAACCACTAATCTTTCTGTTTCTATAGATTTTCCTATTCTGAACATTTTATATAAATGGAATTATATATGACCTTTGTGTTTGCTTTTTATTAAGCATAATGTTTTCAAGGTTCATCCATATTGTGCCTGTGTCACTATTTAATTCCTTTTGAATAGTTCAATAATAGTACATTGTATGAGTGTACTGCGTTTTGTTTCTTCATTCATCAGTTTGTGAACATTTGGATTGTTTCTATTTTGGGGTTGTTATGAATAAATAATGCTGCTACGAACTTTCATGTGGGAGTCAGTATGTTTTAAGTTTTTTGGGCATGTACCCTAGTAGATATTTAATTGCTGGTTCATATGGTAATTCCTTATTTAGTATTTTGAAAAACTGCCATACTTTTCAAAAGTGTAAAATTACTTTTGAATGGTTACCTTGACATTGGTTTACATCAAGATATTTGTCCTTTTTTTTTTCAACTAGGTGTGACTACCTACTTAATTCCCAGACCATATCCACACTCTTATCACAGTGATTCTGAAATACAGATTAATAAAACTATTCTTCTGAACTTTCTCTTGGCAGCACCTTGTGCTGGGGATGTTTTTCCCTCAACTGAAATTAATTATACTATATAGCTTTAGAAATCATAGCAACTTTATCTTAAAATACAACTATAGTATTTCCCTCTTTGCTCATCATCTCACAAAACATAGTCCTTCACAGATACATTCTGTAACTACTTCAGTGTATATGTGGTTATTTATATATCCTTTGGGTCTTTCTGGTGGATGCTTAGGAGTTAGATATTACAGATTTCTGCTGGGTTAGTTTTTATGTTCACCTCAGTTTTTGGCTCTTTGCCAAATATTGGCAGCTATTTAAAATGTTTTAATATTTGATGTACCTGAAATTCATAAAGTTTCTAAAATTTGTAACTTGAACATGTTGAGTAGAACAGAAAAGTAGTGTCTTGTGAAAATACCTAGAAAAACAAAGTTTGATGGGCTGATCATATTGATACCAAGAACAGAATTGCTCAAAACCAAAAGTTAATGACAGAGGCGAACTTTGATTGGCTGAATATAAAATATGAAAGTGAACCACTATAGAGCATAAAATATTTTCTGAAATACAACTTGAAAACAAATCAGTTTAAATGTGAATCAAACCTACATTTCTAAACTTAAGGAGAATATAATTAGTCTAATCCGAGTTAGCATTTCCTAATGGTTAAACTCCATTGGTTGCTTCATATTTGAAGTTTATTTCTGTGATGTGCATAAAAGTTACCTAGATGAAACTACTGGTCAGGATACTCATTCCTTTCTGTAAACCAGCTCTTTAAAATCTATAACTTTGTTATAGCCATTGAATTCAAACAAATCAAATAAATCATTCTAAGGAGAGGAATTTTTTGCATCATGATGCAAGGCCTGCTCTCGGTGTTTATATGTTCTTGAAATTGTAGGTTGTTTGGAGAACTAAGGGATTGAAAATAAACAACAGAACTTGTCAATGTCAGTGATATTATTGTTTATATTAAACAAGTCATATTTTGAGATAAAGCAGAGATAAGTATAGAAAAAATATTTTTATAAGGCTTCTGTTTAATAGAAAGCTAATAAATCATGAGAAAATTTAAGATCACATAGCATAGGTATATTTGTTTAAACTTTACTTTATGAAAGAATCCTTTAAATATCTGAGCTCCTCTAGTGTGTTTTAAAGTGACTCAGTTTGCAAAAATTCATTTTACATATCATTTCCAAGAATGTGTCAAACACAGAGTAAGGTGTGTGTGTAATTTGCTTTCTAATGCTGGCTTAATACTGAAGTTTCTTTTAAATTAAAATTAGACTATTTAAGTGTTTAGTATTTCATTATAGTTTCTTTTATAGTTGTGGTGAGTTGAGGCTTTTCTTTTTTTGTAAACTTGTGTTTACAAAATTTATTTGGTAGCTGTTTCATGAGTGTTTATGATATACCATGTTCTGTACCAGATGGATGTGACTTAGTAGTGAATAGTTCTTTGGGAACTTACAGGTTTTTGAGGGACACAGACAAGTGACAGATAATGATAATATAGCTGGATAGGGCTGTGATAGGGAAATTATAGGTTGCTGTGGGGGTATCTAATCTGCCATTGGGGGCTCAATTATAGTATTTGAGTTGTGACTTAAAGGGGAATTAGAAGTTAACACACGTGAATGGGAAGTAAATTTGACTGATTGAGAGTTGGGGAGTGTGTGCAGATTAGAGGAGTAATATCAGGCTCCAGAATTGCTTTATATTGGAAGAGGTGGATCTGGTTGAACAGAGTTTGGTAGAGGGCTAGATGATGTTTTGTAAACAAATTTTAAATTAATTTGTTTATTTCAGATAATTGTATGTATGTGTGGAGGGGTGAGTCTGATGCTCTCCCAGTACCCTTTAAAACTCCCATTGAGTATCATTTACAGAGCTATGAAGCAAAGATAGTGAGGTGAGGAAATTTAAAGAATTTCAGTGCCAAAGGAATAACAGGTGGCAAAGAGTATACAAATAAAGTTGGAGGAGTGGGGTCTTAGAAATCATATTGGGAAGGTAACACATTGTAAGGAAAACAATGGAATTTTGAAGAGATAGTAAGAAGTTCAGCTTTACCATTTAAAAAGATTGCTGGACAACTCAGTGGGAAGGATCAAAGGGAGCCTGAATTTGGTGAATGTCATAGTAATCCTGGTGAGAGACCTCGTGGTTTGAATTAGGGCAGTGACAGAGAGAGTGGGGAGGAACAAAAATAGTACTTGTTGACTTATTAGACATGAGAGAAAAATAAGTGAGAAGCAAGGGTAATGGCTATGGTTTTGACTTGAGCAGCAAGATAGAAAGTGAGAGACAGAGACTTGAGAATTACCACAGCTTCAAGTAATCTGGAAATTGTCTGATGAGGGTGTAGGATGAGAAGAGGACCTAGAATGTAGAGACAGAGACATTTTGTCCTGTTGAGAAAGAAGAGACTATTCTTGGCTACCCCATTGTACAACAGGGATTGTGCATTGTGTACACAGTAGTTGTAGAATAATCAGAAATTTGTAAAATCTTAACCAAGGAAGGAGTTTTTCCAGAGAGAGTGAAAGGCTATATAAGGTGCTACACAGAGGGTATGGTAGGCAATGAAGTATCTTGGTTAAGTAAACTATAAGAAAAATACATCTAGTTTTCTGGACCCCAGAGCTTAAATCCTAACACATTTTTTTAGATTTTATCAAAAGTGGTTTGGTATTTTTATGGTTAACCTTACTATTTCAGGGCTTAGAAGTGAAAAACTTCATTCACTTCTATCTTTTGGTTCAACTTTTGCTATATTATTAAATATAAACATATAGATGCATTTATTTCATATTCTGCTCAAGATAGTCCCTTATTATTTATTATTACTATTATTATTATTATTGTTTTTTTGAGACTAGGTCTCTCACTGTGTTGCCCAGGATAGTCCTGATCTGGGATCAGATCTGATTAGTCCAGATCCTGGATTGGATCTGGGGTCCTACGGACTCAAGTGATCCTCAACCTCAGCCTCCCAGGTAGCTGGGATTACAGGCACGTGCCACCATGCCCAGGTATTTTTTTGAGACTAGATCTCCCTATGTTGCCCGGGGTGGGTCTCGAACCCGTGAACTCAAACGATTCCTAGCCTCGGCCTCCATTCCCAGCCTGAGATTAAAGGTGCGTGCAACCACTCCTGACCAACATAGTCTTTTTTTAAAAACTTTTTCCCCCTAATGATAAAGTGATACATGTTCATTGTAAAAAAAATTTTAGTCTAGAAATATATACAGAAACTAACTTCCCTAACTCTACTAAGAAGCAATTTTTTTATTTTCCTATTTTTTCCAGATAGCTCTCTTAAGTATAGATTAATCAAAGCTACTGTGATCTTATTTTAATTTAAGAATGTTATTCATCTTTCCTTGTCAGTGAATATAATCCCAAATCATCAATTTACTTATTAAAGATATCATCTTGTATGTATGTATGTAAATATGTACCTAGTTAACCACAGAGTGATAGACAATTTAAGTAGTCACCAAGTTCTAGCCATTACAGTTAGCAAGTCCTTTTGCCTCAAAATGTATGTAGTTCTTCAGTGTAGTATCATATTGTTGAAATCAAATATCAGGATCAAAGATATATACACTTTTCAAAAGCAATATTTTTATTATAAAATTAGCTTGTAAAATTAATATATTCTCTTCATAAAAAATTGAAACAACAGATTAAAAATGCCTAGGAAAATATGTCTCCCTCTTTAGAGGTAGTTACTTTCAGCAGCTATTTACACATTGTACATAGAAGCATATATATATAATTTTATTACCTTTCTGTTTTTGAGCAGATAATGCATGTATTAGAAAAAAGTGTAAATATATATATCCTTGTCTCCACTAGCCACTCATTTTCTCTTTCCAGAACTATCTATTAATATTTCTTGTATAAGTACTCCAGTTGCAGAAACACATCTTTTGATTTTCTTTATGGTATTATTTTTCATGTGCAACTCAAACTTTTTTATGTAGTCATAATTACCCATCATTTCTTTAATGACTACTGGGTTGTGTGTCATCATCTCTAAACAGACTATATAATATTGTGTACAACTGTATAATATTGTATATAGTATTCTGTGCCTTACCTTTTTTAGTTCCTATGTTTTGGAGATGAGTGTTAGCACATACAATGCAAATCACTTCACCAGCTCGTCCTATTTTATAAATATGAAATGCTGCCCTGATCCTATTGAAGGACTTTTTAGGGGGGCACATTAAACAGTACTGCATTAAATGTCCTTTACATCTATCTTTGCACATACCACCCTTCCAGATGGAGATAGAAATACCCAGGTACCCAAGGTTTCCCACAGTGAAATTTGCTATAGATGATACCACTAGCCAAGAAGTGAGTTTTTCGTGATGCTAGAGAAACTTGGCAATTCTACCTCTCCAAGTGAGCCTAGAGACTGATCATCATGCCCAAGTACAAATTACTATCAACTGTGTTAGTGTTAGTGTTTCACTGTAAGGTTGGTGAGATATAGATTTCCTAGGAATATTACTTAGCAGGCTTATATTCTGTGAGATCCAATTTGATGTCCTCTAAAAATGTTCCATCAGGTTACACTCACGTGAAAACTCCAAAAGCAAAACTTGTCTGGGAGTAGATAATGAGACATTTGAATCATATTGTAAAGTTGGAATTGTTTAAAATATTATTCTTTGGGAAATTTTGCTTTGAGTTTTCTCCTCTATTTTAGATTACTAGTTGTGTTAAAAAAATTCAAGAGTTGTGTATGTTTAAAATTATAGTTATTATATTTATACTACTTATGTTCACTCTTATCTATTTTCTTAATACTTAATTTCTTACAATAAAATTTAACACTGGTGCTACAGTTTGTTACTGTCATAAACTAGTGATGTTGCCAACCATTTACTTAGCACCAATACTAGTATCACTACTTTTACTCAGATGATTTATGTTTCCTCTTACTTTACTTGATCATTCTCTCATTCCCTGCATAACCCTGCACTTTCTATTTTCAATCTTTTTTCTTTCTTTGCTCTACCCCATTTGGCTTGCTTTTCCTATTTGATGTGGATTTTGGCTTTAACCTTAGTCACCTATCTCAGTTACACTCACCTCTGGATTTGGATTCAGCTGGTAAGCTGGAATCCATTCTGCTGCCAGTTGAATTGGCACTTGACTTTGTCTAGCAAATGTAACCATTCTTGGTAGGTAAGCTGACAGATGATTATGTGTAAGACAATTCTGATGTTAATTTTGAAGAGAATTAAAAAAAAAATCTAAGTGTGCTAAACATAATTCTTCATATATATATTGTATTTGCTCAACAGAAGTTAGAAAGTACTTATTCCTTATAGATAGGAAACAGAAGTACACCAATATTAGATCATTTTATCTGAAGACCACTTTTTGGGGGTGGGGGTGGGGTAATAAAAGCTTTACTTTAAAACATGAAAATGAAAAAAAATGCAATCAGCCACAATTTTTTTTTAACTTTTATTTATTTTTATTCTTTAAATCACAACCTCAATAAATGGTTTTTGGGATACCTTCCTACCATACCCCCTCTATTCTCTCACACCCCACTCTTTGTGTTTGATAGTCTGTGTTAAGTCCATTAGTCTCTTTCTTTCCTGTGGTAGTGTTCTTTCATTGGGTGAAGGGACTGTGTTCTTGGATCCAGGTGAGCCTTGATGGTAGTTATGTTGGGCTGCTGGTCTATGTTTATTTGTGGTCTTTCCATGCTTTCTTGTTGGAAGCTTTCTTCTCCAATTGCGTCTCTGTTGTTTTGCTGCTTTACCTTAGGGTTCTGGTGTCAGATTTAGGAGGTCTCACGCCTGTCACTGTCAGTGAAGAAGTTTCACTGTGGATACAGGCATTTGTGATTGGCCATTGTAAATCATCTGCTCTGCCTCAGTTTGCAGCTTTGTTGTGGGGCTAATGCCCCCAGTCTTTGGCCTTCCTTTCCTCTCCCGTACTGTGGGGAGGGGCGCCTTGCTCTCCCAGAAGGCATCTCCGAAATGAGGTCTTGGGTCTTCCTGACCCAGTGACCGCATAGGTGTGCTTTGTGACATCGTGTTTCTGTAGATGTCTCTCCTGTCTCATATGCATGGGTTCTTTGGATTGTCCATCTGCTGTGTGTCCATCAGGCTTGTAGGCTGGATTTTTACCTGGGCCTCACCTGTTTTATGTGGGTTTGTGTTATATATGTTCTTGTTCCTCCTGAAGATTAGCTGGAGTGAGAGTGAAATTGAAGGAGCATACCCTCAATCCCCCCCCCCCTTGCCCGCCAGTACCTCCCTGCGTGGGGGCGGGGCCCAGATGGCCATGCATGTGCCCTCCCAAGCCCAAGGGGGGCAGGCTGGGGCAACATACCTCAGCCAATCCAAGCTGTAGATGGCTACCCCTTGCAACAGCCATTTGCTGATGGATGGGGCTAACCCCCCTCTCCAGGCCTGGCCGGGGCTTACCCTGGGGTATTCTCCGCCTTTGCTCCCCACTGACTGGCAGAATCCTGGGCCATATGGAAGCAGCTGGGGTGACCCAACTATGGTGGGGGGGTGAAGCAGCTGACCTGCACCCCACTGTGCCCTCTGTACTGGAGGACGCAACCTCACCAAGACCTCCATGCAGGCGACAACCTTGAAGACCTACTTTATTACAAATGAGTCTAGTTCCCCTTTGAGAGTTTAAACCACATATGCTGAAACTGGAAATTACTATTGTCCTGTTTTAACTAAAATGAGTTGACTTCTGCATATCCCCTTTAGATTTGTGTGGTCTAAGCTAGATTTGAAAGTGTGTAAGTTGAAAATATGAAAATCTGTCAAAGTAACATGTATATCGCATACCTCATTTATTTCTCTTCTGGAGTTTTTTTTTTTTGTTTTGTTTTGTTTTGTTTTTTTTTTTTTGCTTGGGACTATTTGGTTGTAAAGGGTGATTCGGTCTGATGTTCTCTAAGTACTTGAAGTTTTCGTTGCAAGCCGAAAGAACAAACCAAATAGAACACTTTTAATCTTTTAATACTCTTGGTTATGATAATGCAATATCTGGTATTTCTATTGTACTTTGTGAAGCTGGACTCACTGAATTTAAGTATGTTTGATGGTATTTGAATGTTGTACATTTTTTAGGAAATTCTGTACTATAATTATTCCTGAAACTTTTTGGAATGTAAGATAATCTATGCCACTGGTAATTTTTATGTGTTTAAAAAGTAGTTTTGATTTAGTTGTGGTGTACTAAGTAGGAAAATTAAGTCCCAATTGTCTTCATGGAGAAAATATTAGTTATACCTTCTAAGAAATAATAAACTTACAGTTCATACCTTTTAAAAGATCTTCATTAAGATGTAATTCACATACCATACAATGTACCTATTTAAAGGGTACAGTTCACTGTTTTTTTAGTATATTCACAGGGCTGTGCAGCAATTACCACAATCTAATTTTAGAATACTTTAGTTGACCCTAGAGAAATCCTGTACCCATTAGCAGCCATGCCTGATTCCCTCCAATCCTTTAGCCCTTGGCAACCACTGATCTGCTTCCTGCCTCTAAATCTGCCTATTCTGTAGATTTCATTTAAATGAAATCATCCAAAGTGAGGTCTTTTGTGTGTCATATCAAGAGTTATCCATGTGTTAGCATATATCACATTTTCTTAAATAATTTATTAGTTGGCAGGTACTAGGGTTGTTTCCACTTTTTAGGTTATTATGAACAATGCTGCTGTGAACATTGGTGTCCAAGTAACTGAGTTCCAGCTTTCAGTTGTTTGGATATATACATAGAATTGGAATTGTGGGTTTATGTAACTGTTTAACTTTTGAGAAACAGTCAAACTTTGCAGTGGTTGTACCAATTTTCCATTTCCACCAGCATTGTAAAAGGTTCCAAATTCTTTGTATCCTATTCTTGCCAACACTTACTCCCCTGGGCCCCCACCCCTTTTTTTTT
>PVHY01024125.1:0-20029 GCA_004024945.1 Uropsilus gracilis
CACCCTTTTCTCAGTCCTGGTACTAAGTGTATCTCTAAGTGTATCTCTCTTTTCTCTCCCCTAAAGGTTAAAACAGTAAGTACATACTTAAGTTGCAGAAAAAGAAACTCAGTGTAATTAAAACTTAAATGAAGACATTTTGGCAGTCATGGTAATAATATTAAAATGCATGATGATTTGAGGTTGTGTCTTTGTCCTTTAAGGAAACAGAGGTAAAGAGGAAGAGATTAGTTTTTCCTCTTCTCTGATTAAGGTGATATTGAAAGGAAACGATAATATATAGAAAACTTCTCGAGGTCCTCTTGTCTCCTCAAGTTTTAAATTATCTATATGACAATTAGCAGTAAAATATGGGCATGATTATGTAAATAGACTATTCAAGCTAAAGAGCCAGGCATATTTGAAGTTGGGGTAAAATAAGTGAACCTTTTATTACCTTCTCATAAATGTTTTATGATTCTGTGGATTGAAATAATACTCTATTATTAAAGGTTATCATAACTCTGCCCAAAGAAGAAGTATGTAAAATAAGGAAAGTGCAAAAAATAACTTGAACTTAATAGTAATTATTGATAAGCACTCTAGATATGTCATTTGAAAAGGACAGCTCTCTAAAAGGCCTGGCATCTTCCATGGAAATTGTAATTAATATTATCTTCTAAGGTGTTTTTGGCCCTTGCCTATAAGTCATGTATCATTATTTTTATAATTTGTGAATTCCTTTCATTTAGTTCATGAGTGTAGTCTGTTTCTGTGGAGGTACCACAGGAAATGAGGAAATCAATAAATGGACACAATATTTAAAACCGAATTTGGGGGTCTTTGTTACTTAATGTGAACTCAAATGTAGACAAAGACATGCTTATAAATCAAGCCTGTAACTGATAGGACTCTTCAAAAATGAGAAATTTCAGGGGAAAAGGGAAAACCCCCAATCCTCTGGGTCCTTCACAAATTAATATGAGAGAGATCAGTACGAACAATAACTAATATCAAGCCTGTATGTATGGAGAGTTTACAAAGTTATACTTTCTAGAGTAAATGAGATGAACTGGTGATTTATATCCTGGACTAATAAATAGGATAGGGGCCAGGGGCCCCGGAGGACAAAGGAAGGGGTCTTACATGGTGAGGAGGGAATGACTTCCTAGATAAACCACATGCTCTCAATGTTTGACTGAGTTGGGTTTCTCTGAATAAAAGGCAATGAGACCTATACAAAGATCCATACAATTGAAACTATTAAGAGTTCAAAACAAATAAAGAATGCTAAATGCAGCTAGAAGGAAAAAGCAGATAGCATACAAAAGTACTACCAAACATATCAAACTTTTCACTAGAAACTCTATAGGCAAAGGGAATGGAATGATATACTTTAAACACTCAAAATTAAAAACTTCCAGTGGCTGGGCATGGTGGCACATGCCTGTAAGCGGCAGCCTAGGAAGCTGTGGCCAGGGCCAATGGTCACGGTTTGAGTCCCGTCAAAGGCACATAGAGATACCTAGTTCCAAAAAAATAGCTGGGCATGGTGGCACACACCTGTAATCCCAGCTACCTGGGAAGCTGAGACTGGGGATTGCTTGAGTCTGTAGTACCTCAGGCAACTTAAGCCTGCGGCTCCACAGGCAAAAATAGTGGGACCGAGTCTCAAAAAAAAAAAAAAAATAATAATAATAATAATAATAAAATTTAAAAAAAGCAAACACAGCCAAGGAAAAAAAGGGCGGTTGTTCCTGAAGAAGAGCCTGCATTTGGGGACTCTTCGTTCATTAGAGTTTTCATGTACTAATATGCTTTTGTGAACCCTGTATCATCAGTTGGCCTAAGCTTCACATTCCAATGTGGCAGGTGTTGGAAAAGGCCCACTTTGGACATTTTAGAAAAAGTCTATCTGAACATTTCTGATAGGAGGCATCCTCCAAAAGCTCAAGTCACTATTGTTAATTCAGCAACACAGAGAGGGCAGAAGAGTGTGCTTTTGAGGAAAAAAGAACTTGACAGAAAAAGTAAGACTGATCCACAGAGTTCAGAGAATTTGCTCTTCAAACAGAAAGAACAAAGAACTATAGATATCCGTATTTGATATAAAATTATGTCTTAGAAGACTGTTTACTTACCAGCATTTTTCATCAGAAGTGTAATTTTCAATATTCACGTGACACATAGAGAGAGAAAGTGCTTTCTTGGATAAAGCATCTGGGATTGGCTGCTGGTGACAAGGAAGGGATATGATATTCTGTGGTTTTCAGAGCTGCCCAGAATTTTAGTGTAGACACACTCAGAAAACATGAACTTTAGCTTCTTAATGAAATAGCTAGGTAAAAGGCAGTTATATTGAGAGGCTATAGCAAATTAGATATCTTGAGAAAATTTATGTTATACTGCATCCTGCCACTATATAAAGACATATTTTTTTTCCTATTTTGTACTAGCACTTTGTGAAATTACTAACATTTACCTATTACTTGAGTGGTTTGTCTGTAGCTTCATTGGGGTTTTCTGTATTCCTTAGTGTAGCTACCCAGCATGCTTTTATTTTCCTTTCCATGTTTTTGTACATTGTGTTTTTTGATGTATTATTTTATTACATTGCAATGATATAGGTCTATAAAAACCTTCACAAAAATGGTGAGGGCAAGATACCTTCAGGAACTATTTTAATAGTTTACTATCAACTCAAATATCTTGATTGGGTCTTTAATTTTTGATAGGAGAAAAATCAGAAATTTCTGTGGTGCAAAATTTACTATGGTATATATTGGCATATATGATCTATCCATCTATCCATCTATCTACCTATCTATAAACATTACCATGTGTAACTCATGTTCATAGGCATTAATAGACTTCTCTTTTGCTTTTTCTCTTGGTATTCTGTCTTTAACTAAACACATCCAGTTCAGAACCTAAGATATATAGAAGAAATACATTGAGTCCTCTGCATTTTTCAAATAGATAATTTATTACTGGATTGGATATGGGGCATGAGAGATAAAGAGGATTTTTGCATTATTCCAAGATTTTTTGGGCTCGTAAACTGAAGGCTGCAAATGTCAATGCCTAGTTGGGGGAGAAAGTTGCAGAAACAGATTGTTAGGATGGGCGAGAGTATTAACCTCTAATTAAAAAATATAAAACAAGATATTGGTTGTGTAAGTCTGAGTGTTCAGGGCGATATACAGATTACAGATAATTTAGAAAGTTATCACCATGGAAGATACATAAAGCCATCTCTATTACTAGATAAGCTAATTGAGAGGATGAAACCTGATATTAAATGTGGTCAAAGTATCTGTAATCATATGCACAATTCACTCCTCAATCTACTTACACCCTTTCTAATGTGACTTACTCCCATCAAGAGTGAACAGTAATTCAAACCATAGGAATTTAGGCCCACTTGATGACACAGCTTGGCCAATAAAGTGCAACAGCAGTGTCAAACTAGGTCTCTAGGCACCTTATATGAATCTGACTTGGTAGCCAAATCCCCTCCAATAGTAGAAAACACCCCAAGACTGATAATTAGGAATAAGTGCAATGAAAGTCCTCTTTAGGACTCAAATGTGATTCACTGAATCACATCACCTTCCTTCCTCATGGTTCAATATTAACCAGCTCTACTTCATACCTGGGAGCTTGTTCCATACCTGGAATAAAGTTCCCTGTGCCCCCTGGGGTTGGCAATGCAACCAGCACTCACTGATGATAGAGTACAGACCAGCCTGGAAGTTGAGCATCTTGACTTTGGACATCAGGGCTGCCCATGTGACCTCCTCAGCCTGGAAACACAAAACCCTGTCTTTCTTACCTTCCTTCACCTTTGTAAAGCACCAAAACTCCTGTCATACCAGAGCCAGTTGTTTTGGGGAGCCTTGACAGCCATGTTGAATAAACTCCTCTGTGTAAAGACAACTTCTGTGGTTCTGAGTTGGACTTTGTGGGCACAAGCATTTGTCAGAAACTGTGTCTGGGGATGAGAAAAAGTCCAGCCAGCCTGCTGGGTGCCAAGACTCAGGTATGCACCCTGACTTATCTGCAGCCTCCAGAAACATGAGAACAGGAACATTGCAAGTCCCTGTCCCAGATGTAGGATGAGCTGCTGAAATCAGTAGCACCTGCTTCAATCAGCAGAGCCACTCCAGGACTGATGGCTTCTTGAGCAACAATAAATATTGTTTTAAGCCATTGGGTTGTGAGGTAAAGTATCACCCCTCCATGATTAGAATCAAGGACTGCATCCTGAGGGTGCTCAGAGCTAAGGATTAGAGAGATGAAAGAGAACAAACAGAGGAAACAGAGAAGTGTCAGGAAAGAATCCCAGGTATCCTGGAGTCAAAGCATTTCAAGAGGAACGGAATTACCAGCTCTGTCAGGCATCGCCAAATCAAGCGAGATGAGAGCTGCAAGTTGGGCACTGGATTTAGTAACACAGAGGATACTGTTGGCCTGATTTCAAAGATCCATCCTTAACCGTGTTGACAGAATGAGAACAAGGCGAACTTGATGAAAGACACTAAAGACAAGTACATGCATTTAATTATAAATCGTAAAGTTTGGAAATTCTGAAGCGTTGTTTGACTGGATACTTAGGTTTTCTAGTGTAACCGGATGTGTCACCTATTGTGATAGAGTGAATAGAAACATCAATTCCACCTTCACTTTGTTGATACAGACAACCTTTTTCTCCATACAAAATGAAATCTCAGGGCTGTCTTTCTCTTTGACCCATCACATGTGTGACAATTCTCTCACAAAGACAAATCCCAGCATCACAGAGGATTGCGTACCAGCATGTCAACAGAATCCCAAGGAAAAACATGGAAGTGATTTTGAACCATATTTTAAAAGGCAGAAAAGTATGGCACAGTGATTCTGAAATACTAAAGACGGATTTTTGTTTTGTTCTATAATAGTTGTTTTTGTTGTGTGTTTTTTTTTTTGTTTTTGTTTTTTGCAGCAATGCGAACACGATTTGTACTATTTTGAAAGGAAATCATCGGGTACATTAATAGACTTCAGTTTTTCCGAAAGTGTGATGGGTGAATTATTTAGGCATATTTTTCAGTGATATTTGCCAAACCTCAGATAGGATTAAGGAAGGGAATTATACATTCCAGGTATTTGACTTTATCCCTTTGTTACCCAGGAGGTCATGTTTACCTTCTCCTCTTCCAGGGTCCCCCCTACAGAACGACAGAGCAAGGTGCTGTGAGCCTCTCCTCTGGTGTTGCAGAGAGAACACTGAGGCCCTCCTAGTAACCTTTGTGCATCCTGGCCAACATGGTCAGGAAGAAATAATTACAGTCACTTCAAAGTGATTAAAAGCAGTTATGTGCAGAGGGCAAGAATCATTCTAATTGTGCCCTGGGGAAGAACTGCTTCAGAGGGCTACTTACAATTGCTTTGAAGTAAAAGTAACTACTCTGGCCCTCTCAGCAGGCTTCACTAAGTAGAAATGTATAAGCTCTCATGGTCTCCAGGGACAGAATAAGCTTGAATACCTAGTATAGGCATTGATTTCTTAATCTCATGAGGTAAACCCCTGCAGAACAAGATGCAAAAAACAAACCATGTGACTTCAACTGAGTGACCCCATTGCATTAAAACTAAATTAGACCAATGTCGATAAGCCTCAAGAAATAAATGTCCTTCTAAAGAAAGCAATAGTTTAATTTATAATTCTGCCTAAAGGTTTCTCAGCTAAAAATAATCAAATAGGGGCGATCTAATGTTTTCTATTTAATTTAAAATAACATCAAATAAACAAATAAGTGTGAGGATTGACCAGCCAATATGACATTTTCTAAAATCAGACAATAATATTTATTTCCTCAAAGCTATAGGAAAACCTAAAATGTGTCACCCCTTTGTACTCTGGTGTCTAGAAGCTGAGTGTAAGTTCTATATTTAATTTGTTGCAATGAATTAAAAACAAGGTCGAAGTATTTATATAAACAGATCTGATAGAGTTAAAAATACTTTATTAGTAGTAATGATAGGGTGTGCCCCGCCCCCCCCTTGTCTCCTGTTTAAGATTGAAGATTTCAAGGACAGGTAATGTTAAAATGGGAGAATGACCTTAGCTGGAATTTCCTTCAGGGAGATGCAGGGGGAAGAAAGAAGTGAAATAGTCAAGGTGAAACAGATTTCCTGGAAGGCGGGAAATCAGGGTATATAAAGGGTGTGCAAACAAAGAGAAGGATTCGATTGGATTGGATTCAGATTGGAATATGGAGACTGGATAGAGAGAGAGATTGAATGGAGGAGAGATGGGAATTGGCCATCTTGTAAAGAAGTAAGCCATGTGAGCTTGGCCATGTGGCCACCGAGGGCCTGCAACCCTTGGCTGACCCAGACTGGCAGTATGTGTGCTGAATGCAGTTAAGGAGTTTGCAGATTTGAACTCCGTGTTGGAGTTTGTTTTGCTGAGTTTGATTTGTGTCTGAAGAGGCCGTGCAAAAGTTAGGCCTGAGAAGTAAGTGAACTTTGCTGGTTTGGCACCGTGGAGTTCCTGCTACCTGATGGTGACAAGGAGAAGACAGCATGGAAGACAAGGAGGAGCAGTCAAAGGAACATATCTTCAAGCGTCTGGAGATGGACTCTATCTGGACATTGGTGAGATGATCAGGACTGAGAGACTGAGGATTTTGGGGCAATCTGGGAAAGGACTTTGGACAATATTGAGAAAGGTTTTGGACAGTGTTAAAGTATTCTGAGTCTTACATGTTTCTTTTGTAATTAATAGGATAATTAGAAATCACTTTGTTAGAAATAAATTAGTCTGCACTGCACTGATAGTCTTACATTGGTTTGGTATTTTGGTTGAGAAGCCTTGGGATGGTGGTAAGAACCTAGGAGTGGAAAGTTTAAACTGTGTTTTAAAGTTTTTCTTTTCTGCAGTTTTTGGAGCTGAAAGCAGAGAGCAGTTGGCTGTCTTTTGCATATCAATGGTAAAGGTGATCAGTGAAAATGCTAATGAAGAGTGTGTAGCCTGCTTTGTAGAGAAGCAAACAGATAGCAGTATCCAGTTAAGTAAAGTCAGAAAGCCTCTTTTTACCCACTTTCAGTAACTTCCCTCTGACCTTGATTTTTTGTTATTTAAAAGTACATACTATCTTAAATGTTCTTTTGTTCTGCCCACAGGTATGACATGAATTCCATAGGTTCACAGGAACTGCACCTACTGTTTAAGTGTAATGAAACACTTCTTTGTATATATATCGTGACTGGTGACTGGACACTATTTTTAATTCTTCTTAAAATTCATTATTTAATTTAGTCTATTTAAAATGCATCTTTGGCATACTAACTACACACCTTTGATGATTCTGAGAAATTAAAATAGATTTATAAGTGCTATGTACACTGAGTCTGTTCCATTCTCTGGCCTTTAAGAAGGGAATGTTGGGGCACAACACATCCTGCCACTCTTTTGGTTTTTCTAGACTGGCAAATAATCAAACAAGCATCAGGCAGATTGATGAAAGTATGGAAGCAAAAAGGAAATTTAAAAATAAAATGGAGGCCCAATATACACATGGAAGAGAAACAGCAGTATGGACTACCTTGCCCACATGGGTTCAGAGTTAAACAGTTGTGTGTTTGTTTGTTTTTTTTCCCAGACTGAAAGACGTGGAGAAGAAATAAGAGAAAGGTTGGATAGAGTGCTTACCAAAGAAGACACAAGAGACAAAAGTTTTCAGATTAAGTTCTGTTCTCTCTATTGAGGTAAGGAAACTAGACCTGCTAGTGCTCAGCAATATGAAGCTCATGTAAAAATAGTCTCAGAAGTAAACTCAACTCAGTCTTCAGAGCCACTCCCATAAAATTAATCTTTGTTAAAAGAAGAAGCATTTTTCGGAGTAGTAGATTTTTAATTTCTAACAGTTGCAAGGAACTATTTTTCAAAGAAAAATATTTACAAAGTCATAGTCTTAAGATAGAAATTGCTTCTGAAGCACAAGTCAAAAACCATGTCTGTAACTTAGTATAAACTCCCCCCAAAAAATTAAATGGATAATTTCTAAATTGTAGGTGATTTCTTTCTTGATTTGTTTAGATACAAAGGAAAAGTTGCAAATGAGAAAATTGAAAAGAGTTCATAATGGATGTGTATATTGAATAAATTAGTATTTAAATTTGTACCTGGACCATACCTGTTACAAAATCATCTATTTCATTCCATCAAGTTGTACAATATGTGTACTCCTTTTTAAATTACTGTTATAAAAGTTAAATAGTACTGCATGCTTTAGGGTTAACTAAGGAAAATCTTGTCATTTTTTATGGTGTTATAAAACACAAGAACAGAATAATATTTGTTTTCTGCATTTTTGATTGACTCACAAGATCTCTTAATTAAGTTTGTTTATTTCTCAGCAAGTGCTAACAGAATAATACTATCTGGAATGGAATATGTTCCTTTTTTTTCTCCCTCAAATTCTTACTCTTTGTTGACTGCCATTGGAAGACGACCATATGGTATAAAATAGAGATTTCATTTTAGTGTGCTAAAATATGTTGTATTAAAACGATACAGAAAGAAAACTTGGATATAAAGGTCATAAAATTGCTGGAATATGTACCATACTGAAAATAAATTTGTTACTGTCTAAGTCATCTTTTGAATTATATGATATAAATTTCAATATGTGCTATAAATGAAATAGATTTAAAATATTTGAAAAAATTCTTCTTTAGGAAAAAGAATATCATAATGCAAGCAATATGGAAAATTGGATATTCAAGTCTCACAAGAAACATTTAAGAGTTTGGGTCCATTCACATATCCAATAAAATTTATTGATTACCTACAACATAGTAACCCCAGGCAGAAAGATGTACAAATTCAGAATCAGTTCTCCAGGGCCTTCGCTTCTACTAATGGTGGTTGTAGACATATAATCAAATAACCATAAAAATGCAGTAGATTCTATTTTTAGTAGACATTTGAAAATGATGTTCTGTGGGCCCAGAGAAGAAACCGTTAACTCTGCATAATAATTCAGGGAAGACTTCCCAGAGGAGCTATCATTTCAGCTAAAAGTTTTGTTTCCATTATTCAAATCTTCCCAAATGCCAAATCTGTCTGTCCATAAGAAAAAGGAGGAAAAGGGAGGGGAGAGGGAGGAGGAGAAGGAGACTGATTTCACAGCCACTGTTCCGTGGCCTCATGGAGCATTTCTCCTAGAAGCCAAAGTGATCTGCTCCCATCATTCAAAACAACTCACTCCCAGGCTACAAATACCTGGTGTGGGTGGGCACTGGGCCTCACCAGGAAGACTGGACCTGTCCCAGGTTGCCATGTCTCTGTGGCCTCATCTCCTCCCACTCTTCCTATCTCTTGTCTCTAGATTTGTCTTGGATGACTGTTCTGTGACCCTGAATGTCCTTCATGAAGACATTCACATCCAAGTCATTTCCAACACTCCAGTATCTGCTCCAATGAAATTTTGTGGGAACAGACTTTCCTGATGGCCTTGTAGGAGGTCGGATCTCCTGACCAATGGTGTATGATGACAACCAAGGGGAAGAAATTTATCTTTGTCTTCATCCCTGGCATAGAGTTCTTCAAACACTGAAGATTCTAGCAAAGAGCTTCCTTTGTGAGCTAAGGGATGGGAGAAGTCCCCAGCTGCAGAAGGCTGGTCTCAAAAAGACTGAATCATGATTTCAAAGGAGGAACTATGAGTCTCTGCTTCTTAGAAGCAAAGTACAATAGGGGCAGTTGTCACTCTAAGAGGAGGATGGTGATTTTACTCATAATGGCCATGTATAGTAGAGCCTCCCTGAACATCAGGGGCCAGAGTTTCTGACCCCACCTCCCCTACTGTCTCCTCTCTCCCATATCTGGCAGGAAGATTCCCCTCCATTTGCCTGTCCTGAGTTATATCCTTTATAATTCACCAGGAAACAAAACCAAAGGGTTTGCCTGAATTCTGTGAGCTGCTCTAGCAAATTCTTCAGTCTAAAGAGAGAGTCAGGGAGGCCTGTTAAAGTATAGTCTATTGATCAGGAGTACAGAGAGGATTGTGAGCAATTTTTGAAGTGGAAACAATCTTCCAGGTCTGTACCAACTCAGGATGGGTAGTGTCAAGATTTAACTTAACTGTTAGCCAACTAGCTGATGTTGGAGGTTGCCAAACCCATTCATTATAATTGACCTTTAATCTGTTATCTCTACAGCATGTATACTTACATCAAACTATAGCAAAAATTCTGTTTCTACATTTCTGACTATCTATCTACCTATCTATCTATCTATCTATCTATCTATCTATCTATCTATCTATCTATCTATCTATCTATCTATCTATCTATCTATCTATCTATCTATCTATCTATCTATCTATCTTTATCTCTATTATCTCTCTATCTCTATCTTTCTATGTATCCATCTATCTATCTATCTATTGATCAGTCCATCCATCCATCCATCCACCCACCCATCCATCCACCCACCTGCCCGTCTGTCCATCCGTCCATCCATCCACTATCTATTTCATCCCACAGCCCTGTCAGAAGGGTGACATTCCTTTCTTGTTCATCACAGAATCCCACAAACCTAAAACACTTTTGCATCCATCAGGCATGAGGTAACCTTTGTAAGTTAACATTTGTCACTTCTACCTGGGGATGGATTACTACAGTTACATATCTTAATCACTGATTGTGTAGAGGGTAACAAATATATAGAAAGCAAGATTCCATTTTTTTCAGTTTCCATTAGACTTGTGAAGTAATATTGTCAAATGAAGGAAGATAAATGAGATATTTTTTGAATGATTAGCAGAGTCCAACTCTCTAGGAATCATACTAAAAAAAGCGAAGAATCTTTGACTAAGATTTGATTGTGTTCCTGAAAGCTTTTCTTTTCATTTTGAATTATACAAAGTTCATTACTTACCCTGAAATTAAAAACACACACACAACAAACAAAACAAAACTGTGACTTTCCCTCTTGTTTGCTTCAAAGATCTCAGCATCCCAGCAGGTTTTAGTTGCAAATACGAACGAAGTAAATTCCCCCCATATGGTTTTTGCATTATCCATATGAGGGTAATCAAACAGCCAGCTAGGGAAATCAAAGGCATCAGCTGGAGACTTCCTTTTGCTACAACTAAACAGACCAGTTCAAACAGTGCTTCCTTGAAATGTCATTTGGCAAAGCTGATTTTATCCTTCTGAAATTAAACCCTCTTTCTTTATGAAAATGGTGTCTACTTAAAAATATTAAGAGAATTTTCTCTATAGATAAAACATATTAATATACTTTAGCTAAAATCTGAGTATAAGAACTCGGTTACCTTTTTTTTCATTTATTAACAAATTCCTTCTGTCATACACCAAAGTCCAGTAGTAGCTACTTTTGATTTGAATTCCTCATTTTCTTAGGGAACCTTTTCTTTGTGACCCTGACCAACCACGGAGACTTCTAACAGCAAATGACAACGCAAGCAACAATATCTAAGAACTGCAGGGCTTTCACATTAACAGTTGGCATCTTTTTCCTGCACATGTAGCATGTGAGGTCTTGCAGGGTTGCAAAATAGGTCACCCCAAATGTGCCCCTTTGGTGTGTATATTGAGCTCAAGGTAATTAGGGGCCAGCGGACCCAGAAAGACTTTTTTCATCTTTTTTTTAAACTGCTAAAATAGTTTAAACAGGGTTTGTTCCAGCAAGCGAACTATCTACCCAGAAGCCAAGGAAGGTGCTGTAAGAGAGCTAGGGCAGGGAGCTCAGCCAGGTCTCTCTGTATAGTTTTCTCTTTGTCTTCTCAGGGGATGAAAAACATATGTTACCGAACATTTTTTTTTCCATTTTCCTATAAATTATGTTTTTCCCTTTGAACTTCCAGGTCCCAGATTTTAAAATGTCTCTCAGTCAGAAGCTCAAAAGGGTAGAAGGAGAATTATCTTTGTTCCTACAAAGTTTACCTAAAAAGGTGCATGATCATGAGGAGAAATCTCTTAAAACAGCAAAACATGCAATTTCAAATAAAAATTACTAAAAACAGGAAAATAATATATAAAGTAGCAGTGTTTGCCACTTTATATAGATTAAGTCTACAATGACCCAGATCTTAGGAAAAATAAATACCTTTAAACACCTGATAGTGTATATATATTTAAAACCATTTAAAAAGAGGAAGTGTGTGAAAAAATATCCTCTATCTTATTGGAAAAAAATTAAAAATTTATATCAATATCTAAAATATAATATCTGAAAATATGTTCCTTAGATAACCACAGGAGTGCAATGAACACAGAATACAGGGTGATGGAAAATGAGGATATTTCAATAAATATTATCCAGAATGAAGGAATATAGATAATGGAATTTGAATAAAAAAAAAAAAACTATTTCAGTGGCTTTTGGAAAATAAAACAACAGACTAATATATCCCCCCCATAAGATGAACGAATAAGAAAAAATGATATTCAAATCACTACTTCTAAAGTTTTGATAACTTTCTTTAAAAGAGAATACTTTGCTAAAGATCCCTGAAACAAGATAAGCATAAATTTGAAAAGCACAACTTCCAATTTGATAGAAATGAAATAATAACTTCTCAGGGAGACAGTACTTCAGTGGGAGGACAACACCAATAATGACAGCTGTTCTCAGAAACAAAGACCAAAAAGCAATGACAAGATGTAGTTAATATGTTTAAAAGAAAACAATAAAACCACCCGTAACCACGATCATGTATCTTGTGAAAATGTCATTCTACAGTCAGGTTAAAAAAATAAACAAAACTTCCATAATAAGTGAAATAGAAAAAAATATTACAACAGCAGATTATTAAAATAGGTTTGCAGTAACAAGTAAGGACAACAGCTAAATGACCCTAGCAAAAATTATACTGTATTTTTGTAGTTTACAATAAACATACTTGAGAATTTCAAGACTAACATTCCATGATAGGATAGTAAGTAGAATTATATTGTGCTAAGTTTCTTATATTTTACATGAAGCAGAGTAATATTACATCTAAGAGTCCAACTTTAATATTGATAACATATTATCTGCATATATGATATATACACATACATTTATGGTATATATTATATTATAATGATGCACATATGCATATATTATTAATATGATAATGTACAGTGCAACTCTTAGAGCAAATGCTTAAATAAAAAAAGAACAAAGGTATATAGCTAAAAAGCAATTAGAGGAGTCAAAAGGGAAAAATATTCATTTATCCAAAAATGAGACAGGAAAAGAATCATATAAAATAATGAGTAGCAAGAGACTGAATAGCAAAGTGGGAGCACATACCCAAGCATGTAAGTGATCTCATTAAATACAAGTGGCTTCAACATTTCAATTCAAAGACAGACTGCCTAACACAATTAGTGGTCAACCACAAGGGGAACTCCTTACATATGAGACCAGTGATGGGATAAAAGAGGCAGCGTATTCCCAATTCATTTTGGGGTTTCTCAGTCCTTCTGGACCACCATGTCAGGGACTGAGGTTGCACAGATCCACAAGTCATGGCTAAAGTGATCCTGTTCTTATTTTTCTCAATAGAATTTTAAGGGACATCAAATAATAAAAACACAAGCTTTCCATTGTCCCTTTGCTGAAGTTTCTGTATATTTGAACACTGACCAACAAAGTGAGATTGACTGTATTTTGGTATTGTTCCTTGCTACAAACACAAGCCCAAAAGTCACCAAAGACTTTTTTTTACAACTGAATGGAAACTGGATAAGCTTGATCCTAAATAGACTCCAGAAGATGCAGGATTTTCCAAGGTTGATGACATGGGGGATTATTTACTGGACCACCCATTTGTCTCAATTCACTTCAATGACCAATGACTCACAACACTTTTCCCTCCCTCCCTCCTCTCTCTGTCTCTCTGTCTTTCTCTCTCTCTCTCTCTCTCTCTCTCTCTTTCTTTCTTCCTTTCTTTTTCCTTCCTTCCTTCCTTCCTTCCTTCCTTCCTTCCTTCCTTCTTCTCTCTCTCTCTTTCTTCCTTACCTTCCTTCTTTCTTTCCTTTTTTCTTCACACACACACAAACATACACACACACACACATACACACTCCATTGGAGAAATGCCAATAGCTTCACAAAATGATCTTTCCTAAATCCAAATCCTTAGGAATAAATGAACATTGAAAAAAAATTGAGCACATAAATGTAATGGAAATTATAAAGAAATACAACATGCTGTGAATGCTATGTATTGAAGAATGTGCATGACCTCTAGAACTTTTCATATACTGCTGTAGGAAGGTTAAACTGATAGAGCTATGGAAAATCATTTCACTAAATTATAGAAAAAGTATTCAAAGTGTGCAGAACTCTTATCATGGTATTGGCAGCTATTAAAATTATTCTAAAGAAATAATCACACAGACAAGTAAATGATAATTACATTGTTTATTACAGATAGTTTTCATGCAAATTATCTTGACACCTAGCAAAGATACTATTTTGTTTGTTTTAATAAATTTAGCTACATTTTAATGCAATATTATAAACTGAGAGAGCTGTTAAAAAGGAAAATTGTCCTTGATATTTCATAACCTTTTCATGATCTTATATAAAAACCACATATTTGCAGATAAATGTAAGGAATATATTTCCTGTTGGTCTTGGATAGTATTGGCTTATACTTCTTGCCCTCGAATGATTATTAAAAACACTCTCAAAATCATCCTGACAAATATGATGGCCCATCTACATATAAATAAAACATTCATAGCAGTTATGTGTGCATGGTAGTGCTGTGGTTAATTGCTTTTCCTTTAACCTTTCTGCATGCTATCATGTTCTAGCAGTGGTGCTGCTTTATTACCAGTATGAGAATAATAATAAATTTGTTTTCAAACACTTTCAAACTCTTCATCTAGTTAGACATTAATTCTGCAATGTGACTTATGTGTCTGTCTTCCCGTGAAGCAGTCTTGGCTGACCCTCATTCTATCATCCTCCCAAGCTGCTAGATAGGTTTCAAGCAATTTCAAGTCAATGATGGTTGGCGACAGCAAACAGCAGAATGCTGAAGTCATAAATCGTCCTGTTCCCCCCAGGCTCATGATTCAGATATCTTTTTCTTAATTATAAATTAAATTAAATGAGTGGGTCCATGTGATTTAATACATTTAATCTCTCTTTTGGGAAGAATGCAGAGCAGCCTGTACTCTCACGCAGGGAAAAAATAAAACTCTTCTGACTTCTCAGATTTCTTTGATTTATGCTACTCTTGCTGTGCAAACTACCTTCCACTTGTAACCCATTCCTACAGTCTCCAGGGAGGGGATAATCGAGCCAGAGTTCAAAGATTTATATTCATATATTTATTCTTAGTGATACTTTAGAAAACACCTGAAATACATAGGGAAAAAAAGAGTCAAATACAGAAGTAGGTAGTGAAAATCCACACAAAGAATACATTCTGAATCTCACATGCCCATTTCATTCAGATGTCTTTTTGAGGGCCTTCAAAGTGCAAGACACTGTTTTTTTGTTTTTTGTTTTTGTTTTTGTTGTTGTTGTTTTTGTTTGTTTGTTTTCTGGGATTCAAAAAATGCATGAGATAAACTGCTTTTGAATTGAATGACTCAACATCTAATGGCATATTTTAGACTAAAGTACATTATGCATAACCAAGACTGAAAATACCACATTACTACCATCTAACATATTAAGGTAAGATAACAGAGCAAGTTAACAACTCAAAGTGATAGACACAATTATGTCAAAAGTATGTGTTTGACTCTTCACATATCACCATTGTAAATATGCAATGTGCTAAAAAAAACTCACTGAAATAAATAACTCAATTTAAATCTCCATGTGGGAAACTTTAGTTTTGTATTGATCTTTGATTAGTCTGAGATTTCCTGATTAGACTTTGATTTTCCTTTGATTAATCTGAGATATTTGATTAGTCTGAGTTTTCCTAATTGGTACATTCATTTTAGGAAAAAAAGTCACTTCAATCTTATAATATGGAACATATTTCTTTTTTCTTAATATAGTCTCTTTTTTCTATATTTTGTTTTCATAATTAGCTAATGGAAAATTACATCGAAAAATACATTTTGATGTAAAGTCTCTGGAGAAAACTATTGAAAATATTTTCCAAATTTCAATGAAACATACAATTCCAATTTGAGTAAAAAATCGTCTGCATGTGATCAGTTTTTCTTGCTGTGCTATTTATCCTCCATAATTTTTGTTGCCTTGATGTGGTTTTTACTATTTTATGCAACATTCAATTTTATAAATGAAGTACCAACTGTTCATTAGGTTCTCATAATCTTTGTAATAATATACTACTTTACTTTATTTTTTCTAATTAATTCCCTTTAGAACTCCATCTATACTTTAATAATAGCTGAAATATATCCTGTATTTTCTGTGTAAAACATTATATTTAGTAGTCACATCACGCCTTGCAAATTTATGACATTAAAAATGCTTACACAGGATGTAAACTGTTTCCTTCATTAAGCTGTTGTTTTTAGCACAGCTTAAAAATAAACATTTAACTTTCACAATAAGGATTACCAGTAAGCTTATCTTAGTTCAATATAAATTGTGTAGTGTTAGCTAAAAGGTGAGATTTTGTTGAAAACTGAACTCTATAGAACAGTGTATCAATTTAGTAAATTTGTATTACTAATTTCTTTCATAGTAGTTCTGATTACTGAGGTTATAATTAAATATCCCAAATGTCTGGCACAAAACAACCATTTGCTTATGCTCATGAATTTTGTAAGTCTGGAATTTGGACAAGCAATCAAAGAAATATCTGTCTCCTCTTCACTATTCCTGGAGCCTCAGCTGGAAGTTTATGAAATCTGAAATCATCTGGAGCCTACTTTACACGTTTAGTGTCCAAATTATAACAACACTACTCAGCTAGAGTTCTCTGTCAGGACGTTTATACAAGACTCCTCCATGTGGCCTGGACAGCTCATGAATTTGTCAACTCAAGGAAGTAAAACATTTCCTGTGGCAGTCAAACATTTCCAGCTCTAACTCATTCAATATTGTGGTTTCCAAGTTCCAAAATTTCCCACTTTCCTAACTAAGATGACAATAGTTTACATAATAATTATAGAAACTGCTGGCACACTTCCAGAGACTTTATCTGAAGTTAAGCAGTTTGCCCTACAAACTTCACGGAGAAAAAGATATCATAGAGTATATTTTATATTTTAAAGGCTATGATTCTGGGTACTATTCAATTAAAACATAAGTGGTCCCTAGACATTCTATTTACAATGCATAGTAAGTGAAAGTATAGTTTTGAAATTCTTACTAACTAGAAATAAATGGAACTGCATGGCAGAATACTTGCAGTGTATTGAAATAGAATACATGGTTCTGGTACCAAATGATGATCTTGTACACATTTGTTTTTTTTTTTTTGGCTTGTTTTTATTTTTAGTTATTTACTTTTTTTTTTTTTTTTTTTAAGACTAGGTCTCACTATTTTGCCTGTGGAACTGCAGGCTCATGTTGCCCGGGGTACCACAGACTCAAGCTATCCCCAGCCTTAGCTTCCCAGGTAGCTGGGATTACAGGAACACACCACCACATCCAGCTATATTTTTTTTGGAACTAGGTCTTGCAATGTGCCCCCGGTGGGACTCAAACCATGATCCCGGGCCCCAGCCATGGCTTCCTAGGCTGCTGCTTATAGGAATGTGCCACCATGCCCTGCATTCTGTTTTGTTTTTAATTTAATTTGGAAACTGATTTTTTTTCACTAGACCAAGAGGACATAGTGTTTATGTACACCTTATACACATACCAAGTGGCATGCTTGTATCCATGTAGCTTAAATGGAACCAAAACTTGAAAATTGAGAAGTTGGGAACAATGAATGGTATTCATTCATTCTTGTTTTCTATTAGTTTAATGAATAAAAAAATATGTATTAGCCACTGCAATGTTGTTCAAGTACTTCAGAAGGGAAAGATCATTTCTACACCCAAACAGTTCTTAATCCCTTGGAGTCAAGTGCAATGAGATCCATCACACAAAATACTAGGTGGGAGGGATCATTTGTCATAAGGCTGAGTGGAATTCAGAGAAATCATAATCTGAGCTTGAAGAAGAGTAAGTGAGTCTTTGTGAAATCTGATGCATAGGTGACTTAGGCAAGCAGAGAGGAATATGATCATTTTGTCTGTAGACTGGAAATTGTTTTACCATAGCTAAAAGTTTGGATGAAATAGCAGTGGGAGCTAATGAGAGACCCCAGTGATCATCTGTGGTCACATCCAGCCAGGGAAACGTAGACATAGTCTCTGTAACCGGTGATTCTGCTATTCATTCATATATTTGAATTGCTTTCTGATATCTATGTTTGGAGCAAATTCTCTTATTTCTGTTATGACCCAACAATATCCCTAGGTTAATCTGAGTATGGTGATTTATTTGCATTGTGACTTAGACTTCCATTGAAGGAGTGAGTCTGTAAAGTAAGCTCTTTATTTCCCTTTACTGAAGTACCATTAACAGAACTTATCCTGTATTTTAATATGAAAGAATAAAATAACAAATGACCACGTTTCTATAACTGGATACATTACACATACCACCCCCTAATAAAATTGTGACCAATTCATTGTTCAAATTTCAAAAGAATTCAAACCATGAACAACAACCAAAAATAATATAAGGTTTTATTCAATTTCTCATCTTTCTTAAGGTACACAAACACTCTCAGCAAGTAGAAATACATTTATTAAGTCTATCTATAAAATCAAGTTTTGTCCTGATAATATGCATCTTCAACTATTATCAGCATTTTTAGAAATTTCAACTAGACTTAGCTGTAGGTAAAGATTGTATTATAATAACTGTAAATAATTGCATTATAAACAAAAGCTGACAGGCAAAGTTCTCTTATATGAAGATGATATCCAATTTAACCTAATAGAGTGTATTAACATTTTGGGAGGTAATGTATCATACACAAAGATTAATCAGCCTTGCTAACATAAGCTACTGAAATAAAAGTTATTACCATCCTCTCAAATACTACCCAGGATAAGTGGAGCATAAATCAACAGAATTTAAGGATTTCATTCCCTCCCTTCAGAAATGAGTATATCCAAGTCTGATGTCATTATAATATTGACCCATTTAGTCCTCCTGACTGATTCATTGTCGAACGATCAATCTTCTTTGTAATTTAGAAATACTTCTCAAGTAAATTTACCTACACTGGGCACAGTTTTATTCGCACACATAGGATAGTAAACTGGAATTCTGATCGTATTTATGTAAATAGACGATTCATATACTGCTACCCCTAGAAAGAATTCTCTTCTGTCTGCACACAATGTTCTGAGGCATGACAGTGTCTCTGAATCAAAACATCAACCTCTATGCTCACGGGAACAACCAATCAAACTCTGATCGTGTATCCATCCGTTTAAATTTAAAATTCTATAGCAAGTAAATTATTACTCGAATATAATCTTATCACTATTTTGTTCACCAATTTATAAGTTACATCTCTTTTTTTATTTATTCTTCCAATCACAGGCTATTAGTTCAACCAACCCAGATTTCCAATGCAGCAGCCACTCTTTCCACCTCCTTTTTTTGTTTGTTTTTGGCTAAATCTTTGAAAGGTATTTATAGTTTTCTTTTACAGAATGATTTGTTTCTCAATTATTTTGGCCAGGCTACATCATTGCTACCTCTCCTTGTCTTTATAACCAAAGTAATACCATGATACTTTTTGAAACTTAAGGGATAGATCAAAGAAGCTAGTATGTATAAGAACTCAGTTTTGCTATTATAAAATCTGTCTATGTTTTCCTTCAATTTTTTGCCATCTGCAGATGTTTCCAGAAAGGGATTTCTGAACTGTAGTTCATGGAGAGTTTTGCCCAAGTTTTCCTCAATGTATGCTATGGTTTCAGGTCTGACCTCTAAGTCTCTTATCCATTTTGAGTTTATTTTTGTACATGGGGTAAGGGAGATTTCTTGGTCCATTTTTTTGCATGTCTTAGTCCAATTTTC
>PVHY01024126.1:0-11432 GCA_004024945.1 Uropsilus gracilis
GAGCAGGCATGGCCATGGCCCCCCCGGGAGGGGCAGGAGCAGAGGTGAACTTGTCCTCACTGCTCACAGCGCAAGAACAGAGAGGGGTTCATGACATGAACAGAGAGGGACTCATGAGCTGCACGTCATGAGTCCATGGAAACGCAGAGAGAGGAGGCTTGAGGGGGAAAGGAGGCCTCGGCAGACAGGAGAGGAAGGTTCTGGGCAGAAGAAACAGACTACAGGGAACATAGACAGAAAGTTACGAGAACATGGCACGGCGTAGCAGCAGTAGGGGAAGAGGAACATGGAGGCGCACCACCCCCAGCCCACCCCCAGGGCCAGAGCCCAGCCTGGTATGGCTGAAGGGCTCAGAAATGATTTCTGGGTGAATGACTGAGGAAAAAAGGAGACATGCATACATGCACAGGAGCTCGAGGGCCAGCCCAACCCCTCTTGGCTTCTGCCCTGGGCAGGTCAGCCCGGGCTCTAGGTAAAAAGGACAGCTAATTAGACTCTTGCTGCTGAGACCCTACCAGGACAGGGGGGTGATCCTGGGCTAAGCTGCAGGGGCTGGTTAGGCCCTGCTCCTAAAATAAATAGCTTGCACTCTTTGTCCCTCAAGGACAAAATATGCCTCCTGGAGCTTGTCCCGTTATTCCTTGCAACATCCATATGCAAAGCATTAGCCAGCAGACACCCCCTCTGCCGCCTGTTTAAAGCACCAGGCTTTTGCCAAGGTCAGACAGCCCATTAGGGGTGAGACTGAAAGCAGCAATGACCTTGAACCCTCTCCCCATCCTGCATCTCCGCTTTCCTTTTCCAGCTTTGGACCAGGGCCAAGTCTGACCTACCTACCCTATCTTCTTTTCTTTTTTTTGAGACTAGGTCTTGCTACGTTGCCTGGGGTTGTTCTGAACCCAGAGCCTCAAGCGATCCCCAGACTCAGCCTCCCAGGTAGCTGAGATTACAGGCACACCACCATGCCCTGCTATTTTTTGAGACTAGGTCTCACTATGTTGCCTGGGGTGGTCTCGAACCCACGGACTCAAGCGATTCCTAGCCTCAACCTCCCTTCCTAGACTGGGATTAAAGACACATACAACCACGCCAGGCCTTCGGTCCCTTTCTGATGTCTCGGCCTGGAGCGGGACTCCTCTCCTCGGGGATGGCTAAAATAGTGTCTCCGTCCCACCTCCTCAGCCCTTGCACAGGGACCACCAGGGGCCTGTGGAGCTGTAACCCCCAAGTGGTGAAGGAGGTGGCCTATGTGTCTCTGCAAAGCAGGGAGACCCACAGCAGCGTGCGTGGGCCTGTCCAAGAGGACTATGTGATGACACCACCATGCCAACTGGCCAACAGCAGCGTCCCGGGAGCTCAAGAAGGAGTACCAGCCACAACTGGAAGAACACATGTCTCCCACACCCTGCAGGGGGGAGCTCCCAGCAGATGATGGGGAGATGGGAGTGTTCCCCCAAACAGTCCGTGAAAGTGCTGTAGGAGAAAAGTCAGGCTTAACGACCCACAAGGCCCAGTAAACACTTCTATTCTATGGCCACATCAGTACCTGGCAAGTAGGAACTTTCCTGCTCTCCTTCTTCTTGCCCCTTCCCCAGACTCAGAGGAGGAGGCAGCTCGCCAGCGAACACAGAACAGATTCAACTTTAAACAGGTCCAAGGCTGGGGTTCTTAAGTGGAACTAGGTATTTTTATGGCTGACTTGAGACAATATTTTGCAACTTAAATGGACTTGAGAAAGTGACCAGAGAGAACTGTTTTATTACCAAGAAGAGACCAGAAACTTCATGGGCTAAAGTTCTCATCCAGGGCAGGTAGACAACAAATCTCCCAGAGTGAATTTACAGGGAGAGAAAAGAGGCAGCAAAAAGATGTCCCATGTACCCCACCTGCACCCCAGAATTTTTGCATACCCAGTGTTACAGGTTCGTGCAGTATACAGACTTCTCAACTTGAAATGAGATAATACAGCCCACCGTGAAAGATTTCCCTGAAAATCAGACTATGTATGTTAGTGGATACAGAATTTAATGGCAGAGGCTGGCACACAGTAGGTCCAAAGACATGGTAGCTGGTGTTATTGCACGTGATAGTAACAGTAACTGGAGCAGTAGTATTAAAAGGCACCTTAGCCATTTCTGCCAGTCTAAGCTTACTTTGTGTCTTGTCCTTCCAAAGTGGACTTGTACGTTGAGGTCGGTTTCCAGTCCTAGGGGGGGAAATATCTACTTGAGGCCCCAGTTGCAAGGAAACCTGGCCCTTCTCTCCAGCCTAATACAACCTTTGAATTTTATGTGGAAATCTTAAACCTTTCCTTCTCGTTTGGTCTCCATTTAGAGCTTTGAAAATACAAGATGTGCTATATAGGGTTTCTCCCCAGACACATGCTGAATACTAATCACTGTTTTCCAGAAAGCTCAGCATCTGGGCAGCTATCTAGCCCCTGGGATCGCCGATGGGTTTGGACTAATACCAAGGACTGGTTACCACAATACGTCATCCGCTCATGAATATCATTAAATGAGCTTTGTTTCAAGAAACTTTAAACCTTTGACGGTTAGCTCACTTCAGTCTTTTCTCAGCACTCCAGAATGTGATTCACCAGGCCACAAATAAGTTAGACGAGGCCCAAACTCTAATTCACAATTGATTAGTCCTTTAACAATGACCCTGAATAATGTGGTGTTAATGGCCAGCGCTGGTGGTCTGCTCCTACCAGAAACTCATTACTAAGTCACCCTGTGTTTTATAGCATCCCTACTGGCGCTCAATATCTACTTGAGGGGACAACTGCCTTATTTAATGGTTGCTCAACTATGGGTAATTGGTTCCCCTAGAACAGACAATGTAGGGGTTACTGCATGATGCAAGATGGGAATACGATACTTCTGGAAACCAGCTTCCCTACATTAAATTATATTCCTATAGCTTGGAAAAATAGATGCCCTCACATTGCATTGAAATGAGGACACAGAGAGAAGACAGCAGGAAGGCAGAAGAGACAGATGGCCAAGAAAAGTGACCCCACATGAAGAACAAGAGCACTGATAAAGGTACCTGTGCAGGTAAATATCAGTGGCAGTTGCAATGGAATGTTTATGTCCCTTCACAAGTATTAGTGGATCATTAATCCCCCGTGTGGTAGGATATGGAGATAAGGCTTTGAAGGTAATTGGAGTTAAATTGGGTCATGATGGGAGTCTTATAAAAAATGGGATAGGCCCTTTGTTAGAGACAGAGATAGGAAGACACACGCGAACAGAGAGAGAGACAGACAGACAGAGAGACAGAGAGAGGGAGGGAGAATCTCCACCATTGGGATATAGCAAGAAGGTGGTTTTCTATAAGCCAGAAACAGGACTTCCACTTGCATTTACCCAACCTAGCACCTAGATAATTGATTCCCCAGCCTCTGCAACTGTGAGAAATAAATGGCCACTCAGTCTGTGATATTTGGTTACAGCAGCCTAAACCAAGTCAACAGTATAATTAGATATTTTTCCTTTGTAACTCTGTTCCTCTCTTGATTTAAAAAGCAACATCATAAAACAATAATTGTAAGTATGTGTTGATGGGCCCATGATGTATGGAAGTGTGATTTGCTTGGGAGTGTAAAGGAAGGAAGAAGGAAGCATAGTTTTTATATAAAAACTAACTTAGTGTTTGTTTCACACTAGATTATTATAAATTAAGATGTTATGGTAATTCCCAGGGCCACCATTAATAACTTAAAATGTATATTATAAAACAATGACATTAAAATGATACATTAGAAAATATATTTTTAATACTAGAGAAACCATAAGGGACATAAGACATGGAAAACAGAAAAATGGAAAGCAAGACATATCTTAATAATTGTTAAGTCTCCAACTAAAATTCAATCTGAATTTTTAAAACCATGATCCAACTGCATATTGTCTACAAGACACTCACTTTTTGATTTATAGGCACAAGTAGGTTGAAAGCAAAAGGACAGCAAAAGATATAAATTCACAAGTAACCAAGAGATATCTGCGGTGGCTATAGTAGTGTGAGACCAAATTGACTTTCAGATGAAATTGGTCACTAGAGACAAGGAAAGAATTTTAAAATGATGAAAGGATCAGCCCTAAAAGAATATCTAACAATTATAAATATACCCATACCTAATAGCATAGCCCCAACATCCATGAAATAAAACTGCCAGGATATAAGGGTAAAGTAGAGACACAATAATAATTTGAGGATTTAATGACCCACTCTCCATCATGGGTAGACCAACTAAATAGTAAATAAGTGAGAAAGTTGACCAGATGGACAGCAATGACCTATCAGCCAAGCAGATCTAGCAATTATTTAAAGACTGCTCTACCCAGTAGCCACTGCATACATATTCAAATACAAGAGAATATTATCGAAGCTAGATCATAGTTAGGCCATTTTAAATTTCTAAATAAGTGTAAAAGGATTCACATCATACAAAATATGTTCACCTATCATAGTGGAATAAACAAGAAGTCAATCAACAAATATGTGAAAATGAGCCAACATACTCCTAAATAACCAATGAGTTACAGAAGGAACCACTAGAGGCCTGAGAATATACTTGGAAATGAGTGAAAATGAAAACTCGATGTTCTGAAAGTCATGCTGTTAAAGTAGTTCCCAGGGAAAACTCACAGCGCTAAGTGGCTACGTGAAAAAAAGGAAAGATCTCACACCAGTGACCTAATATTCAACATTAAGAAACTAGAAATCAAGAGCAAATGAAACTGAAAGGCATAAAAAAAGAAATCACAAGGATGAGAGTAAAAATAAAAGAAAAATAAGGTTAAATCAGTGAAACATAAAATTCTTTGAAAGGATTGACAAAATTGACGATTTTAGCTAAACTGATCAATTAAAATATAAGGCTTAAATCACTAAAACCATGAATGAAAGAGGTGTCTTTATTATCAAGTCATGAAGGGGAATAACTGAACACCAAAAATGTAGGGAACCTAGATGAAATGAACAAATGTCAGAAAGATACAAACTTCCACAAACTAACTCCAGAAGTAGAAAGCTGGAGTTATACAAGAGATCAAACCAGAAACTAAAATAATAATAATAATAATAATAATAATAATAATAACATCCTGACCCATTTTCTGCTGCCCAGGTTTCTACTCCCCAGCCTCAAACTTTGAGGCTTTACACCACCTCCCCACCTAGGGGTGGGCAGAAAGGGCTGGAGGCCTTGGCCATTTGGCCTGGAGAGAGATGTCCTCTGGAGCTCAGGGCGGCCTGTGTGGCAGACAGGGGTGTAAAGGGGTGCAGAACTCCCTTCCAGGAGGGGCTAAGACCAGAACTTCCTCTGGCCTCTTCCTCAAGACCCAGTGGCTAGTGTGGGGATCTGGAAGCAAGAGGGTCAGAGGGGGAGGGGAAGAAGGAAGGCAGAAGGCGCGGCCCCACAGCTGCAGATAAAGGAGGATTCTCCGTGGCTGGTCAGGACAGAAGCCAGCATCTGTGATGGGCGCCTGGAGGAGCTGGGGCTTCTCCTCCCGCCCGCTTGTCCCAGACATCACTGCCTCGGAGTCTCCCTGGCTCGGGGCTGATTCATCTGATCCACAGCAGAGATTTCTTACTGAAGTCCAGGCTCTTGGCTGGAGAAGAGCGACTGTGGGGATCTCAGACCCTGCGGGCCAGGTGTTTGGAGCTGCCGCCCTTGGTCCTCTGCGTCCAACTTCAGCCTGGAGCCTTCAAGCTCCAGGCCACCAGGCTTTGGCCACTTGGCTGTGGAGCCTCCGGGGCCTCCGACCAGCACGGGCCTGGGACCCCCAGAGGTCAGAAGTCCTAACCAGGGTCTTACTCTCAGCCTCTTATTTCTTGAAAGGGCCCCCAGGAAGAGCTGCGGGGGGGGGGGGGGGGGGGGGGGGGGGGGGGGGGGGGGGGGGGGGCGTAGAAGGTCTGGTCAAGCTGGGTGCGCTGCTGGTCATCTTTCCTTCCTTCTGTCTAAAGACCGGTGTCAGGGCTGTGACAAACCTCAGCCTGCTTCGAGGAACCTGAGCCATGCACATGTGAAGCCATTGCACTGGTGTCCAAGTCGCGAGACTAAATCCCAGTTCTGCCGCTCACCGGCAGGGTGATCTCGGGCAAAAGCCTGCAGCGCCGCGCTGGGCGACGATGGACCCAAGGCGACGCCACAGTGCCCCCTGCCGGCCGGGCGCCCTCACTCCGGGCGCTCGGGCAGAACGCGCCGCCTCGCTCCAGCCGCCTTGGCTCACCTGGGCTGGCTCACCTGGACTCCCAGGGCTGCTGTTTTAGGGGCGCTCAGCAGCACCCGATGCCTCTTGCCTCGCCCAAGAGAAAAGGAAGGACCAGATAAGGAGGTGTCAGCCACACTGGCGAAAATGGTGCTCCCTGGGTAGGAAAAGTGTACGGGGCTCTCTCCGTGGGCAGGAAGGGAGTAGTATTTCTTCCCCAGGTCTCAACTCCTGAGTCCAACACAGCTTGGCCAGTCTCAGAAGATCCTGGACCTGCCAGCAAATGGGCATGGGGGGAAGAGAGGCAGTAGCAATTACATCCATGTTACAAGCAAAAGCCTCTTTTATTTGCCAAACAATAAAAAAATACCATATGAGCTTTTAATTATCTGTTTATTGAGCATCTACTCTGTACACATCTGCACTGAGATGTAGAAATGATCTAACACACACACACACACACTTTCTACCATCCACATTTGTTTTTGGACATAGCACTTAGCACCATCAAAAGTACCATCTATTTTGCATCATTTTTCTTTTTTTATTATATTGCCACTCATGGACACACACACACACACACACACACACACACATCTCCTGAGCACATAGGAAAGCACAGAAGCCTGCGAGAGGTGGTGCTCACATCCTCATCACTTTTTATTTATTTTTAATTTTATTTATTTATTTTTGAGACTAGGTCTTGCTATTTTTGCCCGTGGAACCACAGGCTCTCGATGCCCGGGGTACCATGGACTCAAGCAACCCCCAGCCTCAGCTTCCCAGGTAGCTGGGATTACAGGTGCACGCCACCACGCCCAGCTATTTTTTTTGGAACTAGGTCTCGCTAGGAGCCCCAAGGCGGGACTCGAGTCATTACTTTTTACAAGCATAGTCATCCTGGTGGGTGAAAGTGGTAGGTTAGTGATGTGCATGTTCCTAATGAATAGTAATATTGAGCATCTTTTCAGGGACATATTGGTCATTTCTATGTCTTCTTTGGAGAAATGGCTGTTCAAACCCTTTGCCTATTTTTAATAGGTCGTTTGTCTTTTTATTGGTCTGTTGTGTGTCTGCAGAGGGTATTGAGTTATCATGTGCTCTCCTTTGAAGGGGTCTGAGGGTGGTAGCTGGGTGAGGTGTGGAGCAGGGCGTAACCTGGCAGGATGTGAAGGGTGTTAGCAGCCCCAGCAGTGGATTTATAGACTCACCTCTGGGTCTTAAAGAGCAGATTATGGCTCAGTGTCCTGGGTGAGGTCTGAGGTCTACATCTCTAACTCCTTGGAGATTTGCAGACACCCACACAAGATGGGCTTTGGCCAGAGGCCCTCAACTGACAGACTCCATGGGAGCCACTGGAACCTCTTCTCAGAAGGCCACCCATCACAAGCCCTCCCCTCACATGTGCTCCTGCGTCTCCTCTGTTGTCTACGTGAATGACCTGAGCGACGTGTGTAGGAGCTGTGACAAACAGAAGACCCGCTGCATGGCCCACACCAAGACGCCATGTCCATCCTCTGCTCCATCCCACAGACAGGAAATCGCTTTCTAGAGCCATCCTCAGACCCACTGGAAGGCACTCAGCTGGGAAGCGACCGAGCTGGGCTTTGAACCTGGGCAGCTCTGATTCCAGAGCCCCCAACCAGCCTCCTCGCTGTGCACAGCAGTGGCTTCGGGAAACTTCCAGAAGCTGCAAAAGGAGGAGAGCAGAGAACTGTGTTCTGGTTGCAGTTAGCAGCAAACTGGATGTGCACACACACAGCCAGGTAGGAAGGGACCAGGTCACTCTCATCTCCCTCCATGCCCAATTTCCCTCATGCCACCCTGATGTTCGGGTACCTGGGTAGCAAAACAGGAGCAGATTTGCTGTGTCTGCAGCCTTTCTGCTTCCTGGGCCCTTGGCAAGGGATCCCTGCTTCTTGGATGCTTTTATTATTTATTTATTTTTATTATTTGTTTTATTTTACATTGTTATCTACCCTGGAGTTCTCCCACCACCTTATCATCTGTGAGCCATTGTCTTAGTATTCTGTACCCCTCCTACTCCCGCTCACACACACACCCCCCATACTTTGTGCTTCAATTTTGCTGAGAGTCAGTTTCAAACTTTTTTTTGGTCTGTTTGTTTTCATTTATCCCTCATATAGTTGAGACTATCCAGTATTTCTCTTTTTCTTTCAGGCTTATTGGCTAGCATGATTTCTTCTAGCTCCATCCATGATGACACGAATGATATGTTTGTCCTTTTTGATTGATGAATAGTATTCTGTTGTGTACATAGACCACAGCTTTCTGATCCATTTGTCTATTTGGGGGGCATTTGGATTATACATCTGGGTACAGGTGTCTTTTTGGATTAGTGTTTCTGTAACCTCTGGGTAAATTCCTAGCAGCAGGATTACTGGATCGAATGGCACTTCCATTTTCAGTAGTTTGAGGGTCCTCCACACAGCTCTCATAGTGGCTGGAGCAGTTTGCATTCTCACCAGCAGTGTAAGAGTGTCCCTTTTTCTCCACATCCACACCAGCACTTGTTGCCCTTTTTCTTTTTAAACTATGGGCCATTCTTACTGGTGTAAGATGGCATCTTATTGTGGTTTTGATTTGCATTTCCCTGATTATTAGTGATGCTGAACATTTTTTCCTGTGCCTGTTGGTCATTTGTATTTCCTCTTTGGAGAAGTGTCTTTTTAGATCTTCTCCCCATTTTTTGACTGGGCTTTTTGTCTTATTTTTGTTAAGTTGTGTTCCTTGGACTCATAAGTGGCTGGATCCTTCTCGGTTCTCTTATCTGCTCAGGTAAGCCACCCCCACCCCTTCACACAACAGAACCCCTCAGAGTCTGTTAGTGAGGAGTGCTCTTCTTGGGCTCTCTGGCTGTTGGGGAGATGCCTTGGGGAGGATTTGCTACACCGGAAGCTGCCCAACTGTCTTCTGGGAAGTGAGAGCCTGGAAATTTGGGGGGATAATTAGGTTGACACCAGGACCCTGAGGTAATAGCAGCAGCACTCTGACAGCTAGGGGAGCATCTGAGTGCCAAGGCTCACTGTAGAAAGTGATTAAGGCGGCTTGGAGAAGGCCAGGGTTTGCATTGGGAAAGGGGGCGTCAGCTGGAGTAGACAGACTGATGGCCTTCAGGGACGCCTTTTGGTATCTCCCCAGGACCATCAGAGCTTTTCCCCTTGGGTGGCAGAGAATCCAGGTGCACGGAGCCTGAGCATCTCCTGGGGCCTCAGCATGCTTGGTGAATGTACAGTTTACTTTGCTGGGCTGCTGAGTGCACTACCTGGGTGGCTTGAGCAAGAAGAACACAAGCTCTGCTGTAAGGCCCAGGTGGGAGCAGGCCTGGCTCCTCCTCTGGGGTGGAGGCCTCTCCCTGAGCTGAGACGGTTGCTGACAACCTTCGACAATCACCTTCCTTCACCCGCAGAAGCATGGCCCTGACCTCCTGCCAGGCTGCCTGTCTATCTGAGTCCAAGTTCCCCTTTTTATGAGAACACCTGTCCCAGGAGATCAGGGGCACACCCTCCTCCAGCTGACTCATCTTCACTAATTACATCTGCCCCCACCCTCTGTGCAAATAGGATGCCATTTTGAGATCCTGGAGTGAGGCCTCCACACAGCAATGGTTGGGACACACAATCCAGCCCATCTGGGTGGAGGAACAACTGGGAAGCCCTCTCCACCGGGAGAACCCAGATCTGGAACTTGGCCACACCCGCTGCTCCAGTGCTGAGGAGGAACTATCAGACCTAAGGGCTCACCCCGACAGTTGACGTGGGGCCCTGGACAGGCCACTGAGAGCCCCTCTGGGCCTTTTTCTGGGGTTACAGGGTTCCTGGGGCTGTAGCTGATGTGCAGACTTGTACACAGAGATAGCAACGCTGGTTGTGGATGTTGGGGAGCAGGCCAGGCATGGAGGGGGCCTGTTGCTCTTCTGGCTGCCTAGGGGAGCACGTGCTATCAGCGTGCCCGGCCTACTGGATGCTGGACTTCCGGACCCCTTGTGGCAGGGCGCTGTGCAAAGCGCCCCCATCAGATCCCAGGTTTCTCACTTTGTTCCTTTTTTCTCAAGAGGATCTTCGCATCCCACCCCAGATGGTAAGCGCCACACCCTGGAAACTCAGATCCGGGTCTCGATGTGGACATGGGTGATAACAGGAGCCGGGTTCTCCTTATCTGTGAGATTGGAGGCTACTGCAGACTGGGCTTCCCTTCCGAGGCCTTTGCCTTGTCTATCTGTGACCCACATGTGACCAAGTCATTCCCTCTGGGCCGGCCGAGGCTGGGGTCAGCCTTAGGCAAGACTGAAAGGTCTTCCTTAGACACAGAAATTGGCACACCACTCTGAGATAGTAAAGCCGGACACATTCAAAGTGCTTCTCTTTCCATTAAGGAATAAACCCAGGTCTTGGCATGCACCGACGGGTAACAAGGTGGGGAGGGAACACTTGTGTGTGTGTTGAGGAAAGGGGGTCAGTGCTGGGCTGATCAATGAGAGCTTTCCCATGGTAAAATTTGTGTGTAGCTAAGTGCCACTGTCGTTACACAGAAGTCTTCCACGATTTCAGGTGCTGATGGCTGACTATGCCCATTCTGGTGCATTAAGATACGTTGCTCTGCTGGGCGTAGTGGCGCGTGCCTGTAGTCCAAGCACTGGGAGGCAAGAGGTCTGGGATTGCTTAAGTTCATGGGTTCGAGACTACCCCGGGGAACATAGCGAGAACTGTTCTCAAAAACATCAACCAGGTGCAGTGGCAGGCGCCTGTAATCCCAGCTACCTGGGAAGCTGAGGCTGGGGATTGCTTGAGTCCGCAAGATCCAAATTACCCTGGGCAACATAGCAAGACCTAGTATCAAAAAAAAAAAAAAAAAAGATACGTGGCTCTCATTAATACTGCGAACGCCTCACTGACCTTCACTTGGAGATGAGTTTAAAAGAGTGTTGAGAAGGTAGAGTCGCCTCCGTGAGTTAACCTGGCAGGGTCCTGGACTGTGCCATGGCAGGGTGAGTGAGTTTGGTCAGGTTTTTCTGTTCATTAGCCTGTGACCAGGTATGCCTTCCCCATGATTGTGCAGCCCAGTGGGTGTGTACATGGAAGTGTGCACATCTGGGCCAAGAAGCGAGGGGATAAAGAGACACAGATAGAGCTTAAGCGTGTGCACAAGTATGAGAGCATGAGAACGCCGGTGAGCCCAGAGAAAGAG
>PVHY01024127.1:0-20024 GCA_004024945.1 Uropsilus gracilis
TGGGGCATTTAGGTTGCTTCCATGACCTTGCAATTATAAATTGTGCTGCAGTAAACATCCGAGCACAGGTGTCCCTTTGTACCCACATTGAGGTCTCTTTTGGGTAAATTCCCAAGAGAGCAATTGCTGGGTCAAATGGTAGTTCCATTTTCATTAACTTGAGGGTCCTCCACACAGCTTTCCATAGTGGTTGGACTAGGTTACATTCCCACCAGCAGTGTAGTAGTGTTCCTTTCTCTCCACATCCTCGCCCAGCTGGCCCTTTAAATCCAGCCAATCATCAGGTTTGTCCCAACCCACACAAGCAGTAGCAAGATGATACTATCTTAAAGAAATACAAGAACAATATTTATTCATTAAAAAGACAAAAAAATAGACAAAAGTCACTGAGGGTCCAAGGGAGTCCTCTGGTAATCTTAATACATAGTCCAATCTCTAGTCAGAAAGTTATACATGGGTCCTTTAGCAACATGTGTCCACAAAATGGCAGCTGTCCCACCTTCAAGCCAAATGAAGAACCCAAGATGGAGTTGCTTCTCCTCCTCCAAAGGCACAGGTATTCACTTCAAGTCAAGTAAAGAAACCAAGATGGCATCATCAATCTTCTTCCAAAAAGCACAGCTCCAGCCTTCTTTCAGCCTGAACCACCAAAGCTCAATTGAACCAATAGCACCAACCACTTCAGACGTCTCATGATGAAAACAGCAACATTTCAAGTTCTCTTCAGGTCTCCAGACAATTCCCAAGCTTCACAGTTTCAAAGTTAAAGCAAGTTTTCAAGTGCCAAATGTCCAAGTCAGCTTACACAAGTCACAAGTTTTTCCAACATGTTTCCCCAGGCTCCTTACCAGTCCGGGCTGGGGATGGAAGCTCACAACGTGACTTCCCTCCCTGCCCTGCTACTGTACATGGCAGCAGCAGTTCTGAGACTTCCAGCCTCCCTGCTGCTCCTCTGCTCTCTCTCTTCTCCAACTTTCTCTTTCCTTTCTCTCTCCAGCCACTTCCTTCTTAAATCCCCTCTCTCTATTCTTCCTGTGAGAAACATCGACTTCTCCAAGTCTCCATCCACCAGGGCAAAATGGCTGCCATCCTAGTGCGGCATTACCATGCTGGGGCCATGGCCTCCCACATCACTCCTATCAATGCCTTTTATATTTCCATAGGCCCAAGGAACAAACTGAAAATGAAATTAAGAAAATCATTTACAATAATATCAGAAAGAGCAAAATATTGATGAATAGATTTTTCAAAGGAAATATAAAAACAAGATACTAAAAGCTATGAAGTTTTGTTGAAAGAGATCAAAAAAAGATGCTGGGTTTCCATCTAGCTTCCAGTGCTGAACATGTGATCCTCACTCACAAGTCTGACACTGCTCTCACTATTTTCATAGGGTTCCTAAATAAGCACTCATATTGATGACAATGTAACCAGCCCTCAGTGCCTGGTCCAGTTCCCCCTAGCCTCTTGGGCTGCAAAGTAGGTCCTTCTTTATGCAAAAAGCTCATGCAAGTCAGGCAACTGCTCCCTCTCTACAGCCCTTTGAATCCCAAACCTGTGCCTCTTATATACATCCTGAGGGGAAATTAGAATTTTATTCCTTATTGGGGTGGGGTCTGGTTCCCTCCCTGCTTTTAGACTGCACTAACACCTTTGAAGGAACAAAAGAGAGCTCAGGATAACCCACTACAGAGAGGGTGTTGCTGCCACTGTAACTGATAGATTGACTGTCACTATGAAATTAAATTGGACACAATGTAAAAAAAAGGAAATTAAAGAAGATATTCCATGTTCATGGATCAGAGGACTTGATATTGTTTAAGATGGCAATACTTCCCAAATTGATCTTTGGGTAAAGGCAATAACCCTCATAATTCCAGGCATCTTATTTGCAGAAATTGACAAGTTGATTGCAAAATCTGTATGAAAATTTAAGGGAGCCAGAATAGTAAAAAAATCTTAAAAAAGAAAAAATTTAGAGGACTCACAATTCCCAGTTTCAAAATTTACTGTAAAGCTATAGTTGTCAAGACTGTGTGGTACTAACATGAGAAAACACATATACACCAATAGAATTAAATTAAAAGTGCAGAAATAAACCCTCATATTTGTGATCAACTGATTTTTTGACAAAGGTGTTAGGACAATATTGTTAAGACAAATTTAATGGGGGTGGGAGAAGGACACCAACAAATGGTACTAGGTTATTTGATGTCTACATATGAAAGAATGGATTTTGACCTCACATCACATTCTGCACAATAATGAACTTAAGATGGGCCCAAGACTTAGATACAGGAGATAAAAACCCACAAAACTCTTGGAGGAAAAGAAAGTGTAAATCTTTGTGACTATTGATTAGGCAATGGTTTCTTAGATATGTACTTAAAGCAGAAGCAGTGAAAGAAAAAATAAATTGGACTTAATTAAAATAAAAAACATATACATCAAAAGATATGAAGAAAGTGAAAAGAGCCCACAGAATACTAGTGAGAATGAGAAGTGGTGCAGCTCTTGGAAAACAGTCTAATAGTTTCTCAAAAGGTTAAATACCATGCATTTCAGTAATTCCATTCCTAGGTATGAACTCAAGAAAATTTAAAATATAGCTACAGAAAAATCTGTACAGTGATGTTCATAGCAGTATTATTCATAATTATATATAAAAGGAAACAACTCAGCAGTTCATCAACTGATTCATGGATAAATAAAATATAGTATTCCATACTATGGAACATGACTTGGCAGTAAGGAGTAAAGCACTTATACATGGTACAAAATGGACGAATCTTGAAAACTGAGCCTCAGAGATGTTACATAATTGACTCAAGTTCTGTTGCCTAGCTGGAAATTTAAGCTATGTCTGACTCCAAAGATTGCATTCCTAATCACTGTGTACTACTATTTCAGTCAAGTTGAGTTTTTTCTTTCCTTGATTTTGAAAAATTAGGAGGGCAAGGATTTTATGTTCTCTTTGTAGTTTCTTTATTGACATACTGATACACACACAGTCACTTACATAGAATTTCAATTAGCTGAAAATACCAATTAAAAGTGGATTTAGAAACAAATCATGGGTGACATACTCATAATGGATTTCTTAAAGGAAACAAGGTTATTTGGATCAATCCTAAACATTACCCAGAGATATTCTAGTGCAGGAGAACCACACCTTCATAATCCTTGTTTTCTTATGACTAGGAACTGATTGGTCTGAGTGGGATTATGGGTCTGACACCAGGTATGATCCTTCTTTAGTTGTTCGGCCCCTTTTCTGTTTCCCAGAAACTCCTAGTCTAAAAGAGCAGGTCTTTGTGCTGGTGATTCTTCCAGTTTAGCTTTGTTTGCTGCCATACCTCCTCCTGTGCATTTAAATTCTTAGTACCAATAGGAGGCAGAATTGAATCTAAAAACCCAGCTTTTGTCATCAAGGTGGTGAATAAATAATTATGGTATAAAGTTAGGCAAGTCAAGTCTCTGAGTCTTAACTTACTCATCAGTAAAATGGAATTAAAGAAGCTCCCACCTCCAATATTTCATTATCAGAATTTTATATTTATTAGTTGAACATTTATAGGCAGCTGGAGATATAATCAGGAGAGACCAGGTTTATAATCTATATGGGATTATTTGTGTACAGAGAGACAGATACTGTATGATGTTGCTTCTATGTAGAATCTAAAAAATAAAACAAAAATCATAGACAAAAAGCAGATTGCTAGTTACCAGAGTAGTTGGGCAAAATGGGTGAAGAGATTCAAGAGGTACAAACTTCCAGTTACAAAATGAGTAAGTCAAGCAGACATAATATACAGAATTATATACAGAATATAATCAATAATATAATATTACGGATTTGGAAGTTGGTAAGATGGTAAAAAGACTTACTGTGATCATTTTGCAAAGTGTATAAATGTTGGAACATTATGTGATACACCTGAAACAAATAATGTGTCAATTATATTTCAATTTAAAAAATTATCTATAAAGATGGTAGTTGAAATAATTTTCCATTTTCGTCGCTGGCTCTATTTGAAACACCTACAGATGAGGATGAGGGCTGAGGGGTCAGATGGTTGTCCATAATCTGGTATGGTCCTTGGGAAAGACCAAGGACCTTTAAGGGTGCGGGAACCTCGAGTAGGAAAGAAAACTAAAGAAGCAGGAGGTGGAGCCTCCCCTCCTTTCATCCCACCCGCTCTCATCCCCACCCCATCCCACTGATTCTGACTTTCAAGGCACAAAGGTAAAAAAAATTTCCGGGGCTCTCTGAACAAGAAGGCACTTATTGTCCTGCTAATCCAGGACAATGGGAAAAGGCTGCCCTGCCCTCTTTCTAGCTCTGGGCCGCGTCTCGGTGTTTAAAATGGCAAATAGTCTCAGGCCCCACGCAATCCCTTTTGCAAAACCAAGGAGTCTATGAGTGTGGGTGTGTGGTGTGTGTAGAGGAGGATTGGGGGTGGGATTTCATGACGTTACTGGCTCCTCCTCTCGGTGTATATAAGGGGCGCTTGGCGCACAACGACCCCGAGCAGCATCTTTGAAACCTGAGCAACTGAACTCGGCTGCACGAACCCAACTCGGTTTAATTCAGCCTCACCGAATCCGATCCGGGACTCTCCACTCCCTGGGTAAACGCTGGGGGCCGACGTGTGTGTGTGTGTGTTGTGTGTGTGCGTGTGTGTGTGTAAGGGAAGGGAATGGATGGCGAGGGTCCGGGTTTACCTAGGATTTCTGGCAACCATAGCCTGCAGTTGCATCATCGCAGCCATGACCTGTTGCTGGCGAGACCCTGACCCCGGAACCCAGACTCATTGCTCCAGAAGAATCTGGGCACTGAGTCGGGCCAATAGGGTGGAACCCCACCACGCTAACGAGAGCAATCTGGGGCTTCTCAGGGGCCCCTCTTGAGGCGAGTCTCCAAATCTTTAGATGCAGAAGCCCCGCCTCACTGTTGATGCTTGCTGGTCAACCTAGCAGGGTGGGAGGAAGTGGGGGAACATTTGCTTACTATCCTGGGCGGTGGCAGCACCAGTTACGCGGTCGTGGGCTTGGTGAGGAGGCTTAGAATTGAATCGCTGCTTACTTTTGATCTGCTGGTGAGATTCGTCCTCTCCCTCCGCATGACCTAATGACCATGCCTATTTGAAGCCCCAAGAGCAAGCATTGTAAAGGAATACTGGGTGTGAGAAAGGGTTTTTACCAGAGTTACTGGCACACCCTGGGTTGAGTTCTATTAATTCCCAAGGAGTCACAGGCCAGGGAACAAGACAGTCGGTTTGGTCTCTAGGATAAACCCTATATAGTTTCCCTGCAGCTGATCACCCACCTGCTAGGTTCCAGACCACTGTTCTATAGCAAGAACAATATACTTTCTTTTTTGAAATTTGTTCTTCCACAAATCTGCCAGGTATTGTTGTTCCTACTTGCATGGAATGAAACTTGCCATTGTCTCTTCAGTGTCCTTGTCCCAGTCCCTCCACCCTCCCCCCAACCCCCAACCCTAACCCCACCCTTGTAGCTCCCTGGCTTGATGGGGGTGGGTTTTGTAATTCACTTTTACAAATTCACTTTTAGAGTTCAGGGTTAATTAACCCTATTGAAGGTCTTTTGTCTTTACTCTCCCCCAGATCCTAGCACCCTCTTCAATTCCAGCTAAGATGCTGTGTCAGGCACTTCGCAGATTTGGTCAAAAATTGGTACGCAGACGTGCACTGGAGGCAGGCATGGCTGAAACTCGCCTTGACAGATGCCTGAGTACTCTGGATTTAATTGCCTTGGGTGTGGGCAGCACATTGGGTGCAGGCGTGTATGTCCTTGCTGGTGAAGTGGCCAAAGATAAAGCAGGACCATCCATTGTCATCTGCTTTTTGGTGGCCGCTCTATCTTCTGTGTTGGCTGGGCTGTGCTATGCAGAGTTTGGTGCCCGGGTTCCTCGTTCTGGTTCTGCATATCTCTACAGTTATGTCACTGTGGGTGAACTCTGGGCCTTCACCACTGGCTGGAACCTCATCCTCTCCTATGTCATAGGTGAGATGGAGGAGTGGGAAGAGGGGGTGCTACATAGCCAGTGCAGGAGTTTTGGGTCAGGAAATGTAGGTGGAATGGTGAGGCATGAGATATTCATCTTTAACAGGAATTTAATATCCTTAAATGTACGTGTGTGTGTGTGTGTTTAAAGTGTGTGTTTATGGATCTAGAAGGATGGACAGTGAGGAGAAATTGTTTCTTCTACTTAATTCTTGTTTATCTCTTGCCTCTTACTTCTAGTTTTCTTAATTGACTGGTTTTGGTCTTACAAACTAAGACTACTTGTGAAATACATATGTAACAACAAAAAAGTGAAAATAGCAGGAATTCTTGTGAGACTGGTGTGAGGGAGGGAGGGGAAAAGACAGGAAACTTTACCTCATGTTTCTCTCTCTGCTCCCCCAGGTACAGCCAGTGTGGCCAGGGCCTGGAGTTCAGCTTTTGACAACCTGATTGGGAACCACATCTCTCAGGCCCTGCAGGGGAGCATCTCACTGAATGTGCCCCATGTCCTCGCAGAATATCCAGACTTCTTTGCCTTGGGCCTTGTGTTACTGCTCACTGGTGAGGCAAGCTGCAGGGATAATGATGGAGTGAGTGAGGCTAGGAAGGACTAGACCCGAGAAGGGCTTGGCGGAGAAGATAGTAGTGAGAAGAGAATCTGGGAAGGAATGGTGTACACATACAGGTGGGGAAACAAAACTTGAACAGAGGATTTTCTCAGAATCCTCAATACCTCTCTTCCACAGGACTTCTGGCTCTGGGGGCTAGTGAGTCGGCCCTGGTTACCAAAGTGTTTACAGTGGTGAACCTTTTGGTTCTTGGTTTTGTCATTGTCTCTGGCTTCATCAAGGGGAACCTGCAGAACTGGAAGCTCATGAAAGAGGACTACGAAATTGCCGGGGGAAGACTCAATGATACTCATAGGTTGGGAGATTCATTCTCATGAGATGCAGATCAGGGATCAAGAGTGGGGGGAAGCAGGGAACCATACTAAAGGGTTCTGGTTTGGGAATGGAAGCCTTTGAAGATGTAGCTACTGAGTAGGTTATTTGAGAAAAGGTAGAGTTGGTTGAACTCGACCTTACCATTTTTATCCCTTCTTCCACTTTAGCTTGGGCCCTCTGGGCTCTGGAGGATTTGTACCTTTTGGCTTCGAGGGGATTCTTCGTGGAGCAGCTACCTGTTTCTATGCATTTGTTGGTTTCGACTGTATTGCTACCACTGGTAACTGTTATTCCATTCTGTCTGGGACTTGGGTACAGTTGTATGCAGGTTGAAGGAGTGGGGAGGTAAAGGTATCAGCTAGCTTCCTTGCTTAAAAACCTGTACTCCTTCCTACAGGGGAAGAGGCACAGAATCCTCAGCGTTCCATCCCCTTGGGCATTGTTATTTCACTGCTCGTCTGCTTTTTGGCTTATTTTGGTGTCTCTTCAGCACTCACGCTCATGATGCCTTACTATGAGCTTCAACCAGAAAGCCCCTTACCTGAAGCATTTCTCTATATTGGGTGGGCACCTGCCCATTACGTTGTGGCTGTTGGCTCCCTCTGTGCTCTTTCTACCAGGTCAGTGTGAAATGTTTGTTCTCTGCTCTCAGAGACTTAGGTTGTAGCATTCAGTATCAGAGCATGTCCCTTCAAAGGGCTTTCGAGAGGAATGTGGAGACACCTTAACCACAGAGGCTTGGGAAGAGAGATCCTAGTCAACTCATGCCACTCTGGACATTCTCCTCTCCAGCCTGTTGGGTTCTATGTTTCCTATGCCGCGGGTGATTTATGCGATGGCAGAAGATGGTCTCCTGTTTCGTGTCCTAGCTCGAGTCCATACTGGCACACGCACACCCATTGTGGCCACTGTGGTCTCTGGCATTATTGCAGGTAAAAAATTATTTTTTCCCCATCCTCTAGTTTCACTAGCTCCCTTAAGTTTGCTTGTACCTTACCTCATTTTTTGCTTTCTGCTCATCATTTTCAGCATCCATGGCATTCCTCTTTGAACTGTCTGATCTTGTGGACCTCATGTCAATTGGAACACTGCTTGCTTACTCCCTGGTGGCTATTTGTGTTCTCATCCTCAGGTGAGCCTCTCTCTACATGCTATGATTTGGGTTTTTATTCTTTGATAACGAATGATAAGGATCTGATATCTGTTCCTTTTCCCTCCTCTGTCTTTGTTATCCTACCTCTTAAGAAATCTGGGTATCCTTTCCTACTCTGAAGTGCTTTAACCCTTAATGGTGATGAGAATGGTTAAGCTGCTTGAGAAAAGAAGTAGTTAAGGGTTAATGCTGCCTTCTAACTCTTGCCTAAGGTATCAACCTGAGATTAAGAATGGGGAAGATGAAGTGGAACTGCAGGAGGCGAAATTACCTGGAGCAGAGAGGCTGACCCTACAGAAATTATTTTGTCCGCTCAAGTCCACCCCTACTCCATTCTCTGGTCAAGTTGTCTATGTTTGTTCCTCATTGCTTGGTGAGCAGTGGGATTTTAAGCTGAGGTAACTTTGATGTTATCATGGTGGGGGCAGGTGTGTATATGTGGTATTTGGTGGCAGAAGAGCTAGAGATGGTGGAATGGGGGCAGGGAGCTAACATCTAAAGTTGTTGATCTTGCAGATTGGTTTTAATGTTTTTCGATTTGACTCTTGAAGCTCTACTGCTTACTTTCCTTGGCTTGGTGCTGACCCAAAGGCCAGTTTCACTTCTTTCTGGAGACCCAGTATGGGTTGCATTGGTCATCCTACTCTTAGTTCTCATTACTGGGATCACTGGGGTCATCTGGAGACAACCGCAGAGCTCCACCCCCCTTCATTTTAAGGTAAATGGTCTCTTTCTTTTCCTCCCACCAATTTATCTTCAAAGAATAGCCTTCAGATAACGTATACTTTCAGACACCTCAGATAACTTATGCCTTAATATAGGGTTAGACCCATGACTTCTGACCCCCTGAAGTTCCTCTCTTGTTCCATTTCCCCAAACTGTATATTCTTAGAGTCCTATATAGGGTACACTAAATGAGAGAGCTTTGAAATATAAAGTATATGTAAGAATTAGACTCCTTTTCCTGACCTGTATAGGTTAGGAACTTTTAAAATCTATGTCACTGGCCAGGCATGGTGGCGCATGCCTTTAGTTGCAGCCTAGAAAGCGAGGCAGAGACTAGGAATCGCTTGAGTCTGCGGGTTCAAGACCGACCCGGGGCAACATAGTGAGACCTAGTCTCAAAAAATAGCTGAGCATGGTGGCATGCACCTGTAATCCCTGCTACCTGGGGAGTTGAGGCTGGGGATAGCTTGAGTCCCTGTACCCCCCGGGAAGGTGAGTCTGTGGTTCCCTGGGCAACAAAGCGAGACCTAGTCTCAAAAATAAAATCTAAGTTACCTTGTGGTATTACAAAGATTTTACTTTATCTCCAGGTACCTGCTTTGCCACTGCTCCCACTAATGAGCATTTTTGTGAATGTTTACCTGATGATGCAGATGACAGCTGGCACCTGGGCCAGATTTGGGGTCTGGATGCTGATTGGTAGGTATCCACTTGGGAGGAATAGGCCTCTTGGGTAAACTACCCTAACTCCTTTTCCTCTTAGTCTCAACTAAACCTATTAAACCTCCACAGGTCACTGTTTCTCTACCTCACGGCTACTTTTCCCCACTAGGGTTTACAATCTACTTTGGCTATGGGATCCAGCATAGCCTGGAAGAGGTTAGGAGTGACCAACCCCCACTCAAGCCAAGGGCCCAAACTGTAGAACTTGATCTCAACAGTCCCTGAACACACTTGATTTGACATCATCATACCTGAATGCTGTCTGGTCCCCTGCACAATAATGAGAGTAGTTCTGAGCCCACGGGGAGTTAGGCCTACCATGGTATGTTGGTGGGGGAACACTAGTAGAGCTCTTTATTTATTGTGGAGTAAAGGATATGTCTTTGCTATCTCTAAACTACCTTTTTTAAAAACTTATCTTTTAGCTGCATCTGTAATTGTGTACTGACTTTTCAAAAATTATTAAAAATTACTTGAAAAATAAACTATGTCTTGATCTTTGCTTGCTAGAGATGATGAGAATGGAGCCTGACTCAGTGTGGAGAACTTCAGAGACGTGTTCTTTGCTTCAGTCACCATAAAAATATCTGTTGTGTCTGTGTGTGCTTATTGGCTCAGGGTTTAAGGAGGGTGGTGTAAGTAACCATTAAATCTAGTCACCCTTAAAAGAATGGTCTTGTGTATAGTTCGCTTTGCTATGGTAAAGGTTAGGTTCTGAATATAAGTAGACAGCAACTCTCTTCTCTGGGATTTAAGGGTGAACTCTGATATTAACATTGGCATTGGTCAGGGCCTACACTGAGACCATTGTCTTCTGTTCCACCCTTCTAGTTGGACAAATCTTAGACCCCTGTAGCTGCCTAGGCAACAGAAATATTGGTTGGGGGTGTTTGACAGTGCTGGGAGAAGGGGTAGAAACTTGGTGGGAGGTTGGTGAAATGCAGCATATAGGTATAGGTACTGGTTGCTACAGGAACAGAGATCAGAACTCTGCTAAGATCAGAAGCTATTCATCCATTTATTAAGCAAACATGTGGACCTCTTTTAAAATGCTATGCTCTATGAAGGGTGCTGGAGATAAAAACATGAACAAAACTGTTTCTTCCCACAAGGGACTCACAATTCAGGGGCTGGAAGGAAGACATCCAAATAAACTTGAAACAATGTGATTTCTTCTAGGACAGGGATAAGTGCTGAGTGCTATGGAAGAATAAAGGACTTAATTGACCTGAGTCTTGGGTAGGTGCTTATGAAGTCAATTCAGGGAGGGGCTTGTCTATAGCAAAAAGTATACATGAAACCAAAAAAAAAAAAAAAAAGCAAGAATCATTATTTTTAGGACTGTGACAATTTTATGTGACTGGAGAGTAGAGTATATGGGGTTGTGGTGAAAGAACTTATGAATGGCCTTATATGTCCTATCTCTGTGTGTGTATGTGTATGTATGTAGGTGAGAAAGAAGTCACTGAGGACTCCAAGGAAAAGGTGCAGTTGGATTTGTCAGGTTGGCAGCAGCAAGGATGACTTTGAAGAGGGTATTGAAGGTAGAGTAGTGCTTGAGCTACCATTTATTGAGAATTTTTTTATAATCCTATGGAATCTATATTTTTTTTATTGAGGGAATAAATTTTGGGTAAGAAACATATTCTAGGTCACATAATTCAGAATCGTCAGGTCTAGGATACAAACTTGTTTTTGTCTGACTCTACAACCTAATTTCTTTAACAACCATGACATTACTATTAGTAATTAGTACATCACAGTCATTTGGGTTTTTGATCAGTTGGATGTAGGAAAATAAGAAGTGGATGACTTGGACTTTTGTATGTAATATGTGAATAATTAAATTATTAGCCAAGATAAGAAGCATATTTGGGGAAAGCATTTAGTTGAACTTTATATAGGTGAAGTTTTATAATCAATTATTAGAATTTGGAGCTAGACTGAAGGTCTGTCTTAGACAGGTTTAGGAGTCAATAATTCATAAGATAGAAGTTGTGGGGAAGGAAAACTAGAAATTTTTTAGGAGCAAGTAAAATGAAAAGATTTTGAAACATAAATCATTAAAATTTGCTTATATAGCAAGAGCTCCTAGAAGTCAGTAAGTTGAATAGTCTGGTAGAAAAATGATTGAAGGATGTATATAGTCTTGAGAAAAAGAATACAAAGTACAAAAAATATAAGGAAAAAACACCCAACTTTACCCATTAAAGAAATATAAATATAAACAACTGTACACACTTGTGAGAAAAAATTCATTGACTAGTCATTGGCAAAAGTAAGGGTACAGACAGTCTTCTATATGATAGAGATATATATTCTTACAACTTCTGTGGATTGTAATTTGATGACACAAGAATTAGAAACATTTTCTTTGATCTGACAATTACAGTCACTAGAACTTTAAAAAATTTACAAATGTGTAAGGATGTTTACTGTAACTTTATAAACAGCACAAAATTTGGAACTAGTTATGTTCAGTGGAAAACTTGAGCAGCAATTAAAAAGGAATTATTTGTGCCAAAAGAAGACATAAAAAATACTTCCAACACACACTCATATAAATTAAAAAAACCTCACAAAACGTGCCATACATTTGTGTGAACAAAAGAGGATGTATTTACATAATTTTTTTTTTGGAAAAAATGTTCAGGAAACTGACTTTCTGTGCTTTTTTAAATTTTTCACTATGTCCAAAGCATTGCTTTTTTCATTCCTTTTATAATAGTAAAAGATTGGAGAGACTAAAATTTAAGGATTAGAGAACTCATTGAAGGAGAAGGAAGAGAAATGACTAAAGAGACAGTGATGCAGAAGTCTGGGAAAGAACTTTTCAGGAACAGTCAACATTGCCAAATGCTGCCTAGCGAACCGAGTCAAATAAGGTAAGGACAGAGGAGGACTCATTGGTTTTCTCAGTTGATAATTGATAATTTTTAGAAGAGTTTCAGTTCAGCAATGGAGATGGAAGCCATAGTGTAGTGGGTTGAGTGAATGGAGGGTGAGGAAGTAGACACAGGCTCTGGGAGAGCATTTGAAGGTAATAGCGAGAGGGAGTCAAGGTAGGAAATTTTTTTGATTGTTTTAGAAGATGGGCTGTTTTTGTTTTTATAGGCTTAAAGAAAATTGTCATTGGAGAGAGTGGATAAATCCTGGCACAACTGTAAATAAACCTTAAGTGAAGGAGGGAATAGTGCTATGATCTGAACCTCTAGTCTATTTCTCATTCAGTGTAGTGTTTACCAGAATTCAGTCAGGTAAGTGTAACCTTCGAGGATAGTTCTCTATTTGCTTAATTCTTATACTGGCTATTTTAAAAACATACTTTCCTTTTTAGCTTAAATATGCTTACTTTTAAAATGAAATACTTTGCCATTATCATAAATGGAAAATAAAGTATTTTTGTCAAATATTAAAGTAAATATTCAGCTATTTAAGATGCTTAACCTAAAATAATGACATATACCACACTGTGGAAATATTTTGGCAGTTAACACAGTGAATAATATTTTAAGATGTTATTTATGATGATGGAATAGAAAACTACTTCAACTATTTTACTAATCTATCTAATCATAATCCCTTCAAGGAGTCAGAGATAAAACTGGTCCAAACAAATACAAAGGTACAAAGTAGGAAATAGTTAAGTGTCCTTAGAAAGGTATGCATGAAGAAAAATGAGAATTCATATGAAGGAGTTCCAGGGTGTTTTCATGAATTTTGAAGGTTTTAAATTGGGGCTTAAAATATAGGCAATGTGTATAACTTTGGAAATAGGGCCAGAGCATTTCAGGAGGAGAGAACCTTATGCACAGACAAGATGGAAAAGTTTGTTTGCTTAGAAACTAATGTTTTGAAGGGGTGAGGTGGGGCAGGGGATGGGGAGTGGAAGATAGGGAAGGTAATTCTAATTTGACTCTTGAAGACCCTTAATTCCAGGGTCTACAACTGAAGAGTAAAAGTGTATGGATGAGAGTGTTACACTGATATTTTTTTTAGGTCTGTTTCTAGACTATCTTGTCCCCTTTATGTGCATAATTATTGTACAATTGTATTCATGGTACTTTTAAAGGAGTCAAGAGTAACTAAAAGATGGACTTTTAGTGATAGTCCCATTGTAACTGAGGTGTGTCAGAGGCTATACAAGCTAGGTGTAATTAGGCAATGCAATTTACCCTGGAAGACATTTCTCAGAATATATCCCCATTGTTAAGTGACACATGACTGTGAGCTGAGAGGACTTCTGTGATTTGATTCAATGAATTACATCTCAGCTACCCAGTCATATAGTTCTATTGTAGAACCTGCCAGAATGTACACCTCTGGAATCACTAATTCAAACATCAGGTTCAGTATCCCAAACTTCCCGAGTTCATTTTAAGTTTCCCCATGAAACAATTCTTTGAAAGCATGAATCCTCCAATTCACTCTCCCACCTCCCACATACATATTCTCTCTTCATCAGTCTTCTCCAATCTTTGCTTGCTTCCTTTCCCACTTAAATTCTTGAATTTATTATCAGAATTGGTCTTGTAAATATCCTTACCTCCCTAAGGCAGTATTCCACACTGTATATCCTCCCTCCCTGCACCCCACAAGCCTGGTTGGGGGGAATCCAAACATTTCTATGACTTTCATCTGTGTAGTTCAGCTGTGCTGGAGACATATAACTGACAGGTTAATAAACATCAACCTTTACTATGCCCTCAACACTGCTGGAAATCATCCTTTTCTTTAGTTCCCCAGCTCTCTGAAACAACTGTTTCTTACCTTATTCACATTCTTCAACTTGCTCCCTCCTTTCTGCTGTTGATTTTGCCTAGTACTTTATTGCAAAAACACGTGCCCATCAGATAAAAACTCATCTTCCCATTTTTTATAGTTAAAGTAGCCTCTCCATAGCACCCCTTTCCCATGATAATATGTGTTTTCATTGTAAGACATTGAAAAACAGGAAAAAATACAAAAATGAAAGCAAAGATTCTTCCAAATTCCACTGTTCAAAAATAAGCATTAATATTTTGGTAAAAATTCTTCTGGACATTTTGGTTCAAATATTCACACAATTTTACTTAAGTATATTCCTTCTCTGCAAAACTTTTTATTTTTAAATTCAGTGATAGGATTTAGGCATTTTCCTAGTTTTAGACCTTTAAATTATTTTCTCAGTAATGTTATTTTATTTTTTCCCTGCTGACAGTCAACTCCAGTATCACAGAAATGAGGTAGAAAAACATTGACTCCCTAAAGACACTTATTACTGTGGCTCACACAGATGTCAACTACCTTGAGAATTCCTGGCATGTCTCTTTTAAAGTCTGGCACTTTCTTCTTTTTCAATGGGATGATTCCAGGCTTCCCTTTTCTGACTGTCACTCTCTTTGGTCAGCCTCATTTTTCTCAAAATCAAGCCTAACTTATTAATTAATTTACATTGTTGTAGTCCCCCTATTTCTCTCACCACCATACCACCTGTGACTGATCATCATTTTCTTTCATGTTCCTCTCTTCCCTGTTTCAGCCCCCTCCTTTGCTAGATGTTTCATTTCTATAGCTAACTTGGTAGTTTTTACTATTAATCATCCATGTATTTGATTTATCTATAGCCCATGTACAAATGAGACCATCTGGTATTTCTTTTTCCTCTGACTAATTTCAGCTAGCATCATCCCTTCCAGTTCCATTCATGTACTTGCAAATGGCAAGAGACTGTCTTTTTGATTGCTGAATACTACTCCATTTTGTAAATATATGCCAACTTTTTGATTCATTTGCCTATTTTGGGGCATTTGGATTGTTTTCATATCTTGGCTATTGTAAATAGTGTTAAAATGTTTTAAAGGCTGTATAAATATCCCACTATTTGGTATTATATCCAAAGTTGTATGGCCAGTACATATTTAATTAGGTAAACATTTAACTGGTTTGTTTTGCTGAATGAATGCTTCTGTTAATCTATCTTTGCAAATTTGTTTGATTTCTTATTTAGGAGAAGTCTTAGAAGAGAAATTGTTGGGTAATGGTACACATATTTGGGATTTGGATGCATATCACCAAATTACCCTCTAGAAAAGTTGCAATGTTGTTATTCCTATCAGCAGGTAACAAGAGTGCCTGTTTTGTTTATCTTGCCAATTTCAGTTTTGTTCATCTTTTTAAACTTTGCCAATCTGATAAATGAAAAATATTGCTTTTATATGCATTTGTTTAATTATTGGTTATATATATTCCTTCCTGGGTAAATTGTCTGGTCATGCTCTTTGTTGATTTATTTGCTAAAGTATCTCTTTTTTTAAATTTTAAGAGCTCTTTATTATGCTAGATATGTTAATTTTGTTACATGTGTTGAAAAAATATTTTTCTAGTCTGTAGTTTCTCTTTTGATCTTGATTATATTGCCATTCAGATTTTAATTTTTATGTAGTAAAGCTTATCACTTTTTCCTTTTTAATTCTGCTTTCAGACTTTGTTTAGACATGTAGACCTTTTTAGACATGTTTAGACTTTATCATTGCTTTTACCAGATATTCACCCACATCTCCCATTTTCTTTCAGAAATTTTATGATTCAATGTAATCTTTGATTAATCCAAAATTATTTTTTGTATATGAAGTAATGCAGGAATTTAATTTAATTTTTAAAAATGGCTATCCAGTATTGTTTTGATAACTTTTCCTGAATAGCTTTTTCCCCACTTATTTGAATCATTGCTCTATATATTTGGGTCTCTTTCTGGACTCTATTTTGTTCCATTTATCTGCTTGCATAATTACTCTACAATTTTATTTATGATATTTTATATACCTGGTAGAATGAGACTCCCTTACTCCATTATTACTTTCATTTTAGAATTTTCTTGTCATAATTGCATGTTTATTCTCAAAATGTTTTTCTTCTTAGTAAGGTGTAATGCTACCTTATCAACAAATTTGCATTCTTGGTTGCTTACTCTTTTAATCCACTCTATTAATGAGATGCTTAATAAGCTCGCATTAGAGTCCAAGCTGTTCAGCTGTATTATGTCCTATCTATTTCACCATTTTTGCATCAGCTTGTTAAAGCAGAAAATTTACAGTGTATGCTAGGGGAAGGGAAGATAACCTATAGCATGTTGAATGTTACTTAATGACATTTTATCTATTTTTATTTGCTTTAATTTATTTTTATCATTATTAAATCACAACCTTGGTAAATGGTTTTAGGGATACCTCCCCCTCTCTCCTCTCTCTGGTGCCCCCTCCATTCTCTCAAACCCCGTTCTTTATTGTTTGCTAGTCTGTGTTAGTCTGTTTGCTAGTCTGTCCATTAGTCTCTTTCTTTCCTGTGGCAGTGTTCTTTCACTGGGTGAAGGACTGTATTTTGGAACCAGGTGAACCTTGCTGGTAGGTTTTCAGTCTTAAGATTGCATTGGGCAACCAGTCTGTATCTGTTTGTGGTCCATGTTCTCTCATTAGAGGCTGACTTCTCTGTTGTTTTGCTGCTTTATCTTATGGTTCTGGCATCAGATTTAGGGGGTCTCATCCCCTGCCAGTGTCGCTGAAGAAGTTTCTCTGTGGATACAGGCATCCATGAGTGGTCACTTAATGGCATTTTACTACACACTCTCGTATAACCTCAATATACACCTACTTCTATTACTTCCTTTCCTTTTCTCTCTTATTTTTTTCTTCTGTCTCTTAATTCTCACTTATGTGTGATACCGAGGAAGGCAGGTTTTCCTTTATTTTTTGGCCCCTTCAGTGCAGTGGTGTCAGACCAGTAGCCCTGACTATGGAGCCATATTTGTAGTCCACATTAATCAATAAAGTCATTTAATTCATGTGTACCTTATATAATCCTGGATAATATAATGTCCATTTTATCAAAGACATTATTAATCCCTGAGAGTTCTTTCTTTCTTTCTTTTTAATTATTAGTCATTTATTTTATTTTACATCACTGTTTACCCTGAGGTTCTCCCACCACCTTGTCACCCATGAACCCTCATCTTAATCTTTTGTTCCCATCCCACCCCTGATTTTATCCCACTCCACTCTCTTGTTCTATGCTTTAGTTCTGGTGACAGTTTTAAAATTTTCCTTGTCTTTTTGTTTGTTTCCCCTATATCCCACTTATAAGTGAGATCATCCACTATTTCTCTTTTTTTCTGGCTTATTTCCACTATCATGATTCCTTTTATTTCCATCCATGTTGCTGCTAATGACAGAAGTTTGTCTTTTTTGATTGATGAATAATATTCCATTATGTATATATACCACAGCTTTCTGATTCATTCCTCTGCTTTGGGGCATTTGGGTTGTTTCCATATTCTGTGTATTGTAAATAGTGCTGCAATAAACATCCAAGTACAGGTGTCCTTTTGAATTAGTAATCACTGAGAGTTCTTAAGAAGCATGTAAAAGCATCACTGAAAGCTTAAGAGCTAAGGTGTAATTATTACCTTTTTTATTCAACTGTTCATCCATGAAAAAGAAGTTTTAGTAGACTCAGTGGTCTGACTAGAATGGAAATTGGGAGCTCTTAGTTTGCCAACCAGGAAATAGGAAATATTAATGGAGCTAATACTGCTAAGTAACTACTATATGCCAGCCACTGTTCTAGATGCTTTATAAGCACATTATTCTACTGAACCAAAAGCCCAGAGCTACTCATATTCTTATATTACAGATGAAAAAAATTGAGGTACTAAGAATCCAAGTAGCTAGCATCATGTCACATAGTTCATGAGAATTCAGTTTACTATGGAATTCTTTACTGCCCTTTTCCACCAGAATTCTTTACCCAAATTAGCCATCTAAGATTATGAAATGAACTAAATCACAGGACAGAAAAAAAGTTAATAGCAGTATTTTTCATTTTCCCCTTTCTTTACAGTTTGATGTGATCTAGATGCAGAAAATTTTGAAGAGGGTAAGGAAATTATTTTTAGAAACCCCATCTTTTCTGTGATAAATACGGACTGACTCTGAGACACTCAGGGTCAAGAGGAAACTCTTCCCAGAATTGAAGTCACAATTTCTCTTTCTCATCCCATTTTTCAGCTCCACATCTGACCTGCCCAGGGTGCTCAAGGCTTGAAAATAGAAGCGTGGAAGGGAAGAAATTGGAGGCCTGTTAATGTTTTGACTTTGAGGTCTTCAAATTTTAAACACTGTTGTCTCTGATTGGCGAGTTCAGTAGAGATCAACTCCCTTTATTGCGAACATCACCCACAGATTGATTAATTTAGCCTCTTTTTTTCACCCACAGATTTAGCTGGGACTCAAACATGTTTGCTTTTATATTGCATCCCCACATTTAAAAGAATTTGTTTGTAGATTGGTGGGAATCATGACCTTGCTGAGAGCCTGCTCTAAGTCAGCAGGTAGTTTCCCTCAGTTCTGAAATGGGCAGGACTGTAGAAACATGTTGCGGAACTAAAAGGTTTTTCAGACTCTTCTGACCTCTGACACTTCCAAATAACAAGTAGACAACACTATGTATTTTCTTTCCTTCCTCCCATACTTCCTCCCTTTCCATTTCTTTCTTTTGAAGTTCTGCTCTTTGCCTTGTACTCCTGGGTGCCTACATTCTGTCCTCAATGCATTGTTGTGTGCTTTCATAGTCTCTTGTCCCATGGGTTCTCTGAACTCCAGGACTTGAGGTCTAGACTGTACCCTAACCTTAGCTTCTGGGATAGAGAGTAAGAGCCAATAGAGGGCGGTCTTGATTGACGTCACTAGGTGGGCGGAGCTTCGATAGCCTTGTCGACTAGAGGCGAAACTTGTGGGGAGAACACTGTTGTTGGCGTTCTTGGCTGAGGTGAATTATTTAGTTGGTAGGAAGGGCTGGAGGAGGGTCAGGTATAAAATAGTTGTGTGGTTTATAACTTGTAAGAAGACGTGGTCAACAGTTTTATTAGGTCAACACTTTTAGAGTGCCTTCGAAGCAGTGATTTCGGACTATGGTGATTCTGTAACTCTCCGGTGGAAGAAGATGGGCAAAAGCAGAATTTTTTGGAATTGAATTAAGTACGGTTTTTCAGAGTCACTGAAGGAGGGAAATAATAATTATTGTAGCTTGGGTATGAAGGACCTAAATATTGTTAAAGCGGAACCATTGATGAACGTTGGGGGGCCCCCGAGGGACGCTGAAGGTGGAGTCTGGGTGTGGTGGAGGGGGAGAGGGAGAGCTGTGAGTGAGTGGTTGCTTTGAATACATGGCGGTGGAGTAAGGATATTTTGAGCCAATTGGGAGGAGGCAACTGGTATCAGCTAGATCAATCAGAAGTTACCATGAGGGAGCCCTGATTGCTGCATTGCTAGGCCGACTGTGGTGATAAAAGATGAAGTAAATTTTCTTGAGATTGGGTTCCTGTCACATGACAACCTGCCCCCCTTCTACCACCTTATCCTCCCCCTCCCCCTCCTCCCTTTCCATCTTCTCCCCCCCATACCCCTCCTCTT
>PVHY01024128.1:6198-20144 GCA_004024945.1 Uropsilus gracilis
GGACTCAAACCACTATCCACAGATCCTGCTGGGACTCCATAAGCTGTCGCTTACAGGCACAAGACACTTTGCCCAACTTTCCCCAGGCATCTTTACTCTCCTTTTCTAGTCTCTCTATCTCTCTTTTGTTCTCTCATTCTCTTCCATGCTGTTGCTCTCTTTCTTATCCTTTCTTCTAGGCCCAGGTGTACATGCTCACACATGCACACACTCTTGCCATTGTGACTGCACAATCACGGGGAAGATGCAATTCCAGGTGCTAGTTGTACAGACTAGTGGAGGAAAAAGTTTGACTCACTCTACAGTACTGCCTCTCAATACTTTAAAAGGTACTAAGTATCAATGAGCATGGGTTGCAATGATCATATGTCAGAGAAAAGTATCTCTATGGTGATATATTAAGTCACATGAAAATAAAATTAACCCTAAACATTCTTTATTATGCTATTTTTTAAAGGTGTTCTGTCTTACTTTTTTATTATTTTACAAAAATTGCTCATGATAGCTAGGCCAAAAAGGAAAAAAGATGTTTGCCAGCATTAATATAAATATGTAGGATAAATGAGTTGGTTAGGTTTTTTTCCTCCATCTATCTATGAATAGCACCTGTTGTGTTGTGCACTAGACTGGTTTGACTTCTAGCACTACTTTGCCAGCTGTTCACAAGCCAGTACTAGGCAACAGGAATACTCTGTATTCCTCTGAACAAGGAATAACGATCTTTTAAAAATGAAGCTTATCTTTGTCCATTCCTTAAAATTCTGACTTCTCATTATCACAGAATGAAGGAGAACTATAAATGATCACTTAACCCATCTATGCCTGCTGCATTGTCCTAACATCTTCCCTCACCTCCTTTCTCGAAGCATCCTGGATGCCACTCAAATATGTGGACACTGGAGTCTTTCCTTTTCAGGTCTGCATTTTCCTTTCTTACTCTATTCTTCTTATCTCTTCTTACCTAGATAACTCTTGTTTATCACTTCAGGTATCAGTGTACCTATCATTTTCCTTTTTCAGTTATATCAATCTGCTTTTAAAATTACTTGTTCATTTTTAAACATCCTCATTATTTTTTTTACAATATAGGATTTCTCCACTCAGGTATGGTCATCACAAGTACCCAACCACCAGCTCCTCCAGTCCCCACTACACTCTCTTACCCTGTTCTTCACTCTCAACTACCACTCACCCACCCTGGGTTTGATGATCTACCATCTACTTCAAAGGTCACTTTTCTTGATCCTTCATTTGTTTTCTTAGACTTCCATATATAAATGAAACCAGTCAGTATTTCTCTTTCTGGCTCACTTTGCTTAGAATAATTCCTTAGATCAGTCTGTTTTTATTCCAACATGGTGTTTGTACTTTGAAATAAAAATTCTGTATCAAAAGTATGGTTTTCTTGATGATCTCTGTTGAGTCCAAGTGGAGCATCGATTTTTTTTTTCCCAAAGGTAACAGCATACAAAGGAATCCTTTCAGATTTAAATTCCTTATTCTTGCCAGTTGCCTTTTCTGAAAATCACTGCTATATATGCTGCACTTAACAGATGAATGAGACCTGATCTTTCTCCTCAAGAAATACATAATATTGTGACAGAGACAGGCGTGTGCACACTTCACCACCACTCTTCTCAGAATGTTACAACTGAGTTTTAGAAGTCACAGAATATGCGAAGGGATGAAAAAGAGGACTTATTTACTTAAAATGTCTATGTTGCTAACCTGTGTAGCGTTATTGTACTGAATCTGGCCTACAGTAGTACAGCTACTGCTCTTAGTGGACACAGTATTCAGAAATGACAAGCTGAGCTACCTTATCAGTTACAACATGTATGTAGTATATATGCAGTCATTCACTTTGCTTCGTCTCACGAAAGTTTGGAAAGGATTTGTGTTCAGACTGGGGTATAACTGAGAAGGATACCAAAAGATTTATGTAAAGTAATACTTATCTTCACTATTGCTTTGGTTTTCCAAATTAGATTGGATTGTGAAGTGCAATGTTCCTTGTTGGTAAGAGGGGGGCTTGAACTCGCCCATCTCCTCCTCAGTGTTGTCCTTGTTCATCCCTGTTTCCAGGAACAGGGAGCTAAATAAGGACGGACTCGTAACCCTACTTAGCTCTCAGGATGTAAAATGATGTTGCAATCCAATGTCTTCATTTTCTACTGCCTTTCTCAATGAAGTCACACAAGTCAGTGTGGTGACTCAGAATCTCCAAGAGGGCTATGGCAAGTGTATGTGTCCCTGTTATTTACATATGATCTTTGATATGCACAGGAGTTAATCTGGAGTGAGGACTTTGTGAGTTTAGATGTATAACTGCCAACACACATTCAGATTCAAGATTTTTTTTACAACATGATACTGTATTTATTTTTTGATAGATTTTTTTTTTTTTTTTTGAGACTAGGTATTGCTATTTTGCCTGTGGAACCGCAGGCTCATGTTGCCCGGGGTACCACAGACTCAAGCAATCCCCAGCCTCAGCTTCTCAGGTAGCTGGGATTATAGGCACGAGCCACCACGCCCAGCTAATTTTTTGGAACTAGGTCTTGCTACAAGCTTCAGGCGGGACTCGAACCGCGATCCCTAGCCCCAGCCGCTTCATAGGCTGAAGCTTACAGGCACGAGCCACCGTGTTGATAGATTTTTTTAATTGAGATAATGTTAGTCAAGCTAACCATGAAACTGAAGCACACAACTTGGGGTAGGGGGGAAAGAGGAGGAAATGGTGAGGAGGGTCGGGGGGTGAATCCCTGGATTACAAAGATGTGAAATTTATATATAAATAAATAAAACTTAAAAATAAGGAAAAAATAATGTTGGTTTACACTCTGTGTATGATTCAGAAATATAGGATCCCCCCCTTTTCAGATGTATGTTACCACTTTTATTAAATTTTCCAATTTCTTTTCCCTTAAAAGAACTACTTTTTTTTATGCTTTAAGTTGTTTTTACAAATTGTGTTTTCTGAATGGTAAGTACTAAGAGAAATCTCAACTGTAGCTTGACTTTTTATTTTGTTCATTGACCCTTGCTGCTGTTCAGGGAACTGATTAAGGAAGGAGAGAATAGTTATAAAAGTATGATTTTTTTTGACTAGTCTGATGTAAATGCGAGGAAGCAGAGCTGAATGGGTCTAGGATAATATTTGGAGGTGAAAGAAACAGTTAGTTGTTGGATTGGATGTGGTGGTGAGAAAAAGGAGAGGTGTGCTTTTTTGATATTTGGTTTGAGCAAGAGGTAAAGTGTGATGAAATTGGGGAATGTAGCAGAGTAACAAGTCTGGGTGGAGGAGAAATTATATGTGTTCAGTTCTGGCTATATACTTTTGACGGGTGTAAGGTTAAGCTGTAGAGTGAGCAGTTGGCTCTCTTGGAAGTCTCCTGGCCCTGGAATGTCCAGGTCTGGAGATAAATACCTGGGGTCCACTGCAAAAACTGCCACGGTTGATATACCTAGTGCTTGTTTGTAATGATTATTTCTAATGGTGGAAATACATTCAGGAAATTCTAAAGTTTTATTTTTTTCTTTTCAGAAATATTCCCAAGAGATTTGAATTTAAAAGACAAATTCATAAAGCACTTCACAGGTAAGCAGAAACTTTATCTTGAGTCAATTAAATAAAAATGATATGCAAATGACTATATTAGGTGCTGGGCACAGGAAAATAAATATTACAAAGCTCACAGTAGTCCAGTTAGGGAGGCGGACAAATGCTATTAACTTGTATTGACTATAATATAAAATAAATCTTGATGTAGTAGAAATATAAACAACCTTTGGTGAATAATTTTGCTAAGAACAACCAGGAAGGACTAAAGTGGGCACAGAACTTTAATTTGGTTCTAAGGCTTGAATACGATGAGAGAGTCATCCTTATCAGAAGACATCTCTTGAGGACATGGTGTGGTAGGGAGGCAAGACTGGTAGATGATGTGCCTGGTCTATGGGATAAGCTTAGCTTAGAGGTATGTGTGGTCACTGGGCAAAAAGTATGGTTAGAAAGGTAGGCAGGAGTCATGTTGGGAAGAATCAAATAGTATGCAAAAACTGTATTCCCCAGTCAAAGGTACAGTCAACAGAAGTTGTTGCAAAGATTTTTATATGCTGCATATTAAGCATGAATGAAATCACTCTCATTGTCATGGTTTTATTCTTTGTATCAACCTTGTGAATCATGGCAATCCTTGCTAGGCCTTCTACATTTACAATTAGCAAATAATTGTATTTTGAACAGTGCATCCTCACATTTACTATTGGTATCACTTCTCTTCATAATCATCTCAGTTACCTTTTATTTTCACATTTCAGGACTATAAATTAGGAAAAATACAGGTTTTCACTTACCCAAAGTCAATTGCCATTTTTTTCTTTTTCTTTTACCTTTTTTTTTTTTTTTTTTTTTTTTTTTTTTTTTTTTTTTTTTTTTTTTTTTTTTGAGACTAGGTCTCATTACTTTTGCACATGGAGCCACAGGCTCACGTTGCCCATGGTACCATGGACTCAAGCATTCTCAGCTTCCCAGGTAGCTACAATTACAGGCGCTCGCCACCATACCCAACTATTTTTCTGGGAGTAGATCTCACAGTGTTGCCCCGGCAGGACTCAAACCACAATCCTCAGATGCACCTGCGACTCCATAAGCTGTCGCTTAAAGGCATGAGCCACCGTGCCCGGCTTCGGTAGGTAGTCTGTGAGGATCAAACCAAGATCCACCTCAGGTACAGGGAAGGTAAGGAGCTTCTTGATATTGAATGTTTCTCAAAGTAGGCTGTTAGTGGGGTGACCATGGGTTCTTCTGCTTTTATAACTTTCCAAAAAAGCAAATGTAAGCGTGAGTTTTGATGGGGTCTATTTTGGATTTAGGAAATAGTAAGGGAATCTCAAGGTTGTGTCCACTTTACACTGTTCCTTGATATTAATAAAACACAAATTGCTATAATTAGAAGCAGAATAAGTTTTTATGCATGTAAACTTTAATAATTTTTTATAATTCCAATAATAATAATAATAATAATAATAATAAAGAATAGAAATTAAAAGCCACGGAGGTATACGTTTCATTTTCCATGCCCACTTGATTTGTTTTCTTAGAATTTTTTGGTCGAGATTGCTCCCTGCTTAATTATTCTAAAGAGTCCTGCTGAAAGTGAAAGTTCCATTATGTGAGATGTTGAGAATGTGGAATGAATTTAGACTATTTTTCACAGATCAAAACTCATACCTCCCACAGAGTTTGGGTGAGAGACGTGATCTCTGTCAAGTTCTTTTAAGGACATGGAAGGATGTTAACCACAGTTATATATCTTCATCTATGAAATGCTGGAAAATTTGTTTGGAAAACACATTTATATTTATCATAAGCATTCTTTTCCTGTTCCATAGGGCCAGTCACATTTTCAGCTGAATGTAGAAAACATTTCCATCGACTCTATCACAATACCAGGGATTGTTCAACACCAGCTTGTAAGTAATTTTTTTTAAATCTTTAAATCAAATACAATTTATTTTCAATTTGCCTGTTTCTAAATAGGAATGAACTGAACATTTTATGGGATACTGTTTGTAACACTGATAATAATTGAGTTAAGACTGTTGACACTATAAGGAATAAAGCCACATTCTAATTGGGATAGTATTCAAACCCAAGAAGAGTCAAATTTCCTTAATACCCCAAATATACATTAAAATGTAAATCTTTTATCATTTTTCAAGTTCTTTGGCATGAACAAGGTTCTTTCTCATATGAATGAAAAACTACAATGACCATGAAATATAAGGCACAAGAGCTGTTATTGTTTTCAAACTATTTTAAGTAAATAGTTTTAATCATGTTTATAAATGAGTGATAGATTTTCCTGAAAAATAGCAGCTTGTGTTTTAAAAGTTTCTCTAGTGAATTATTGTGGCTACTTACCTTACTGAAGTTAATGATAACTCTAAGCATAATATTTAATTCTCTTATTTTAACTGCCCAAATCTTGTGATTATGTGTGATAATTCAACAGACTTTTTAAATTCCTTTCCAAGCCTAAACTTGCTTTTTAAAGAAAATGAATTTTAAGCATTTTGTTATTTTTAATGACATTATTAGTTATCTTGAGGAATACTTAGTTATACTCAGGATGTGTCAGTTTTGATTTTTTTAAAAGAACAACTTGTGTTTAATGCCAGGCAAATTAATCACCTCACAATGAAGGTAAACTGAATGGGAACATAGCATGCTGGAGAAAGTTTCAGCTTTAGGATCAACCTGTTTAATAGCTATGAGATTCTTAACAATTTAAGAATGTTTTCTCACCTCTAGAATGACAAAAATCATTGCAGTGACAAAAAAAAATAGCAACTACCGGGTTGTATTGTGAGGTGAATTAAGGAGAAAATCCATGCCAAGTACTTGTTATAGTAGTTACTCAACAAGTTATAGCATTATTATTAATAATATTTCTTTGTGCACTCATGGTACTATACATATAATTTATCTTTAAACATTATTTTCCTAGATTACAAAAGATGTGCTAGATTGTTAACAAGATTAGCAGTGAGTCCTCTGTGCTCGCCAACCTAGAAGACCTAGCCTATGTGTATGTATTCCATTTTTCTCTTTTCTGTTTAATTGCCTGAATTTCTTAAGACACTTTTAATTATTAAAAAACCCAGAAAGCTACTTTTTGTGATACCTAGTGGTTGCTTAATTTGTGAAATTTTCACTTTGTGTTCAAGTTTAATCTAAATATGAAGATGATTTATTGAATTAATTAAAAATGCCCCCAATGGTGATGGGATAATTGAGATTTGCTCTTTTAGTCTAAGAGCATCTTATCAGTCCTGAGTGATTAAAAGAAGTCTTTCCACCATTTTTTTTTAATATAGAAAGCTTCATGAATTTGCATGTCACCTTGTGTAGGAGTCATGCTAATCTCTGTTTCATTCCAGTTTTAGTGTATGTGTTGCCGAAGCAAACACAAAATCTTTCCTTGTTTAATGCTATTTCTTTATATTTCAGAGACTGAATTCAGATAGACATTAAATGAGAGCAACTATTTAAATGTTCACCTTTTCTAAACTGGTGATAATATTTAGTAAAATAGAACCAGATATAAAATTTTGATTTGTGGATTATAAATAGGGAGAAGAGAGAAGGTATTACAGAGTAGCAAGAAAAAGCAAAGGGGCAAAAACATACTATACAGTTGTCATCTGTTCTAGAACATACTTTGCGGAAGTGAAATGGCAAGTTGGAATTTTCATTCTGATTAATACTCTAGGAGACTTAGAGCAGTGCAGTATCTGTAACAACTAGACAAATCAAGTATTGATTGTACTGTTTATTCATAAAGTAAAATTTTATATGAAAGACTAAATGATAATCATTTCTTTGTAGATCTTTCTAATGAGTAGTTGTTTCAAGTGTAGTGTGTCCTTAACTAGTTTATCCTTAACTAGTTCAGAGTTTCAGTATTATGGGCAAGTCCTATTAAAGAAAATGGTTCCTCACCTTTCAAGGGTTGAAATGAGACTCTCAGAGTGCTTGCTCTCTCCACTGGGTCATTGTAAGCTAATAGGTCCTAAATTACCACATGAGATTTACTAACTCACAATACAGATTTGTTGTGATAATTCCTGAGATAATCATGGCCTATTGTTACTATTGCTGTTGTTACTCTTATTTAAAAATCAATTATATGTTAGTAATAATAACTAGAGCTCTTACTTATGCATATTTACTATTGACAAATTAAAAGTCTTCCCTTTTGTGGATTAATAAAGTTAGCTAGATTATTTTAATTTTCAGTGATAGGATGCTTGAATCAATACATTTAACCTATCTCAAACCTTTTTAAATGATGTGAAACATGAATAAATCAGGAAAATTTATCAAGCTATTGAAATGCTCTAAATCAAGCCATATTTATCTTTTTCCTTGTATCTCTTTTTTTTAAATATACTTTATGTCAATCAATAAATTTACATACAGTCCAAAAAAACAACATAACTATAAAGATTCTCCATAACAAGTATTGTATTATAATTTAAGAAGCATTTTGAAAATTATACTCTCCTCATATTAGGTCAGTACAAGACGAGATCGGGCGCGTTCAGGGTGGTACGGCTGTAGACTAGGTCAGTACAAGAGAGTTGATGAATATGCTCCTTTAAAATTGCAGAGTTTAGAGATAAAGTGATTTCCTTTGATGGATCATATATCTGTTTCTAGTTATTTAGCAATATAATCACATTACAGATGAATACATTTTAGGAATATTTTTGAGTAAGGAACCATGTATTCATGATTCATTTTTTCTTTTGTTGTCATATAGAAATCATAGTCCCTTAGTGGAGGTCATTATTTAAAGTCTCACAGTAATGATCAACCTCCCTCCCCCTCAAAATACACACTAGTTTATGTGCTCAGGATTATGATATAAAGAGTTCATAGATACTTATAGCAAAAAGAAAAATAATTACATTAAAATGATGCATATTTTAAAGCAAGTTAGGTGTGTCATAAATGACATTTTTCTTCTTTCTCCCCCACAGGCATTCTATTAAAATGTAAATGTAATGTGAAAAAAAATGCCTGGAATCATATTAAATGCAAAAACAACTGACATTTTGACTTTTGCAATGTGTTAAGATGGGTAAAATAAAAGCATTCTTATAAGCTCTTATAAATAATAAATTGTAAGGCCAGGCACAGTGGCTCGTGCTTGTAAGCTTCAGCCTAGGAAGCGGCCGGGGCGAGGGATCACGGTTCGAGTCCTGCCTGGGGCCCGTAGCGAGACCTAGTTCCAAAAAAAAAAAAAATAGTTGGGTGTGGTGGTGCGTGCCTGTAATCCCAGCTACCTGGGAAGCTGAGGCTGGGGATTGCTTGAGTCTGTGGTACCCTGGGCAACGAGAGCCTGTGGTTCCATGGGCAAAAATAGCAAGACCTAGTCTCAAAAAAAATAAATAAAACAAATTGTATCGTTCCATAGAATAGTCTTTCTTGTTTTTGTAAATACAATTATTTAAAATATAATACTGTAATTTAAATTTTTGTAAAAGCAGGTTTAATTCACATCTAGAAAATAGAATTGGAAAAAATTATACTATTTTAGTTTATTTTTGCTATATATATCATTGTTTTATATGGCTAACATTTTATATATATTTATGAACTATATATTTAATTATATAAACTATATGAGTACCCATAGAAATTTTTTGTATATGGCTTTTAGTAATATATTTTTGAATAATTATCTATTATGCCCACTTTTATACTTCTTAATGATATTTAAATATATTTATTAACAATTTATTACCTTTAGTTACATTAACTTGAAATAAGAATTTTATTAAAACTGAAATATAGAAAAATATGTGTGTTGGTTTTCTTTTTTTTGTTTGCTTTGTATTGGACTTTGTTTTAATGTGTCTTATACCTATGTGTGAGATGTTTTTATAAAAAGGTACCAATTTTATGCACAAAAAATTTTTAAATGCCACATACGCATACATAAATGGTTCACAAGACACTCCCCTTCTGAAGACATTATGTTGCAGTTTTATCATTAACCTTTTGTTAATAAATAGTTCATTATTATGTATTATTAAAGCAGTTGTGACAAAGATTTTGAAATGATTTTCCTACCACTGATTAGGACTAGGGTGACAGCTATTGGGTTGGGGGTAAGACTCAGCTTTCTCAGTCATCTGGGCAGCTTGGCGATCTTGCCAGCTCCAGTTGCCTTCCTGTCCACTGCTTTGATGACGCCTGCAGCAACTGTCTCATGTTACCACAGCAAAATGACCCAGAGAAGGATCATCAGGGATGCTATAACACATACAGACTTGCCGGGAGCCGTACCAATGATGCAGCATCATTAGATTTCAAGAACTTGGGGCTAAATTCCTTAACCAGAATGATGCTCAGTCTTCTCCCTCTGCTCAGCAAATTTGCAAGCAACGTGACTTGTGTTACAGTTCAGTGCAAATGCATATCCTGCACCTATTAGGTCTGAATGGTTCAGAATAATCACTTGAGCTGTGAAGCCTGCTGCTTCCATTGTTGGATCATGTTTGCTATACCAGTCACATTGCCACCACCAACACCTTTGTCAGTTCTGGACTCTGAAACACATTGTCCTCAGGAAGAGCTTCACTCAAAACCTCCCTTAAAGTGCATTTCAACAGATTTCACTTTGGTCGAAAGGTTGATTAGAGCAAAGACAACCACTATGCCAGGTTTGTGAATGAGTTTCAAATCAATCCACAAGGGCAGTACCACAGATTTTGTAGTTGTCCTGGAGGGGCAGGAGCAGAGGCTTGCTATTTGCATGAGTTAGTGGCAGAATGCAATTCAGAACATCAGGTAGTGTGGTTCCATGGCATTGCCATCTCTATAGATGACTTTGTCCCATGTTAGCAGCTAGTTCCAGCACAACCTCACTATTCCAACAAGAATTGGCACAAATGCTATTGGTATCAGGATTTCTTTGTATCTCTTCGGGCAGCGTGTCTTAGTGGAATCTATTTTGCTAGCACCAACAATTAGTTGTTTCATATACAGTGTGTAAGCGCACAGGTCTGCCTATTTGAGATACTGACTTCAAAAGTGCCAATTCCAGAAGCAAAAATCAAGACAACTTGTAATACCTTTGATAACATCTGTGTCCTGAAACATGGATGATGGTCACAAAATACTCTCTGGTCTCAATACTTCTCTGGCATCCTGAAGCAGATACCGGTGGTGATATCAAACTTTCATTAAACTTTTGGTTTATTCAGGACCTTGGCATTCCTGAAAAAGTTCTTTTCCATTTCAGCAACCTCAACTGTTTCAAAGTTTGTTTTGTCAGAGTTACACTGATAGAACAGATGACAAACTGGGGTAGACTTACCCAGATCTATGTGTACAATAAACTTACCCAGATCTATGTGTACAATGAGGACTGTGTTGATTTAAAATATTGCCTTTTTAAAATAAAAACAAATCCAGTTGTACTTGGACTGGGAACATAGGTGTCATGAAGTGAGAAGAATATGTGAATTGCTAGACACCCTCTTTAGAGTGGAAAGTTACAGTTAGTTTTATTTAAAAGTAACAGCTATAAAAAACAAGTGCTGAGGGGATGTAGAGAAAAAGAAACCCTAGACGGTATTGTTGATGGGAATATAACTTTGGAAAGTGATCTAGAATACCATACCTTAAAAAAACTAAAAGTAGAAATAATAGATGACCCAGCTTTTCCATCCTTGGGCATCTATCTAAATAAAGAACATGGAACCATCATCTCCAAGTCATATGGGTTAAGAGTTTATTGAAGCATTATTCACAGTAGCTGGAACATGGCAACAGCCTAAGTGCCCATCGACAGAGGACTACATTAAGCATAATGTGATATATTCACACATGGGATATTATCAAACATAAGGACAGGCAAAAATAATTTCCATATAAAGTAAAATGGGAAGAGTTTGGGGGAATTATATGTAGTAAAGCAAGTTGGAATGACCAAAAAACAATTGGACTCTTACATAGCAGACAATTTGATAAATACAAAACTTGTTGAAACTAACAGACACTAAGAAATAAAGTTAGGTTTCTGGGATTAAGAAGGAGGGGGAAAAGAGAAAGGGCCAAAAGTTGTAAAGAAAGGTTGTGGGATAAAAATTTCTATAAATAATAGAAAAAATTGAAACAAAAATCTGAGAAATCTAAAAGCAGTGGACACTATCTTTTAGAGAAACAGTATGAGTTGCTTAACATTACACATCACAGTCCTTGTTTTTTTATCCCTTTTCATTGCTTCCCACTCTCAGAAAGACATAGATATATCTGATTAGCTATCATTTCTTTTTCTTTTGTCTCTTTCATGATTGAGTGTATTGTATTTATTTTTGTATGTAAGGAACAATGCTTCTTTGTTCACCAAAAAATTTTAAAAATACTCTGATTTTAGGGATATTGTGAAACTGCATTTTCAGTTTCATTTATTTTGCTATATCAGTAAAAGCTTGCAAATAATTATATTTAATATACCTGGGAGGGGCTTAGAATTCTGCAATAATGCTACATAAAGAACAAGAATAATAACCTATTGTAGTTAATTGCAATTAACACAGTAATATTAATATTTGCAACATTTGAAAAACTAAAGTAGATTTTACTCACAATTATGTAGAAAGTTGCAGTGCTATTTTTATTAAAGTGAGGAGGCTATTCAATAATGAAATAAAGCTAATTGGTGAGTTATATTTGAAACAAAGAAAATAGACACAAAGTGATAGGGTGTGTTACCCCCCCTTATTGTTTTTTGTTTAAAATTGCAGATTTTAAGGACAGATGTTAAAATGTAAAAATGACCTTAGTTAAAAAAATTTTTTAGGGAGATGTAGGGGGAGAAAAAAGTAAAATGGTTAAGGTAAAACACATTTTTTGGAAGGTGGAAAATCAGGATATATAAAGGGTGTGCATACAAAGAAAAGGATTTTAATATGGAGATTGGATATAGAGAGAGGTTTAATGGAGGAGAGATGGGAATTGACTATTTTGTAAAGATATGAGCCATGTGGACATGGCCAGGCCTGGGGGCCTGTAGCCCTTTGGCTGGTTTAGGCTGGCAACATGTGTGCTGAATGCAGTTAAGGAGTTTGTAGATTTGAACTCTGTGTTGGAGTTTTGTTTTGCTGAGTTTAACTTGTGTCTGCGAGAGGCTGTGCAAAAGACAGGCCTGAAAAGAAAGTAAACTTTGCTGTGTTTGGTACTATAAAGTTTCTACCTGAACGATAGGAAGAAGACGGCATGGAGGAGCTGGAGCATGCCAAAGAAACACGCCAAAGGAGAGCCCCCCTCCCCAAAATGTCTTCAAACACGTGGATAGGAACTCTGACTGGCTGATTTTGGTGAGATAATCAGGACTGAGAGACTGAGGATTTCTGGGCAATCAGGGAAAGGACTTTAGACAATGCTGAGAAAGGTTTTGGATAATGTTAAAGTAATCTGAGTTTTACTTACTTTTTTTTGTAATCATTAAAATAATTAAAGTTTACTTTGTTAAAAATAAATTAGTTTGTACTGATAGTCTTGTATTGGTTTGGTATTTTGGTTGAGAAGGCTGGGGATGGTGGTAAAAACCCACACAAGTGTAAAGTTTAAACTATGATAGGGTGCTACCCCCATTGTCTCCTGTTTAAAATTGCAGATTTCAAGGACAGATGCTAAAATGTAAAAATGACCTTAGTTAAAAAATTTTTTTAGGGAGATGTAGGGGGAGAAAAAAGTAAAATGGTTAAGGTAAAACAGATTTCCTGGAAGGTGGGAAATCAGGATATATAAAGGGTGTGCAAACAAAGAAAAGGATTCCAATATGGAGATCGGATAGAGAGGTTCAATGGAGGAGAGATGGGAATTGGCCATCTTGTAAAGATGTGAGCCATGTGGACATGGCCAGGCCTACTATGTAGCCCTTTGGCTGGTCCAGGCTGGCAGCATGTGTGCTGAATGCAGTTAAGGAGTTTGCAGATTTGAACTCCGTGTTGGAGTTTTGTTTTGCTGAGTTTAACTTGTGTCTGCGAGAGGCCGTGCAAAAGACAGGCCTGAAAAGAGGTAAACTTTGCTGGGTCTGGTACCATAAAGTTTCTACCTGAAAGACAAGAAGAGGATGGCATGGAGGAGCTGGAGCATGCCAAAGAAACACGCCAAAGTGAAAGTGGGTAAAAAAGAGATTTTCTGACTTTATTTAACTGTTTACTCCTATCCGCCTGCTTCTCTCTCCAAAGCAGGCTACAAACAGTACTTAACTGCAATTACCTTTAACCTTAACTGGATACTCTTATTTGCCTGCTACTCTCTACAAAGCAGGCTACACACTCTTCATTAGCATTTTCACTGATCACCTTTACCATTGATATGCAAAAGCCAGCCAACTGCTCTCTGCTTTCAGCTC
>PVHY01024129.1:0-20025 GCA_004024945.1 Uropsilus gracilis
ACTGCAGCACAATTTATAATTGCAAGGACATGGAAGCAACCTAAATGCCCCAAAACAGATGACTGGATGAAAAAAATGTGGTACATATACACAATGGAATATTACTCATCAATTAAAAATGACAAATTTGATGAATTTATGGAAACCTGGATGTACCTAGAAGAAATCATTCTAGCAGAAACGAGCCAGATAGAAAGGGCAGAAACCAAATGGTTTCACTAATATATGGTCAACCAAATGAAACTGCACAAGGGGAGAATGGGGACCAGCTGGAGCGGGTGGAAGGGGAGGTGGTAGGTGACCCCCAGGGACTGAAATGATGTGAAATATATATAAAGAAATAAATTTAATAAAAAAAAAGAAAAGTGAATGGACAAACTGTAGTATATCCACAAAGAACTCTACTCTCAGTAATTACGGATAATGAACAACTGATACGTGCCACAAAAAAAATGAATGAATCTCAAAATTAATAATGTTGAATGAAAGTCATCAGAAAGTACATACTGTATTCTACTTATATCACACTTGTCAAAAACGCAAAATATTCCTATAGTGACAGAATGGAAGATTAGTGGTTCCACCTGAGGATAGAGCAGGAAAGTGATGGAAGCGCTTATACCTCTGAGGTATGAGCCCACTTTTTTGAGTGATGGCTATGTTAATTATTTTGATTGTATTGATAGTTTCAAAGTGTATAAATATGCCTCTGCACACTATCAGCTATAAATTATCCCTTAATGAAACAAAAACCAAAAGCACAAAAAAGGACAGGACAGGAGAAATGCTAAATAAGAATTTGATTCTTCAGTTGATACTTCACAACCGGCTCTCAAAATATAGATGAATAACTGGAACAAACTCTAATACCCTTAATTCAAAACTCCCTTGAGGTTTCTGTACTCTTATGAAAATGTGAAGTAGTTTTGTGTATGGAGCTTCTCCTCCAATTCTGAATGTGCCATTGGTAAAACTTCAAGTTTTTATTGTATAGTATTTTAAATTATATACTGTAACAGTTAAAAAACCTGAACCATGTAAAACTACACATTAAAAAGTTTTATTTCCACCGATAGCCCCATCTATTCTCTTTTCCCTTAATAGGTAACTTTTATTTCTTTTATTTTTTATGTGAACATAAACAAGAAAAATAATTATTTTCCCTTTGCATCTTATTTTTTTTACTTACATTTTGGAGATATCTCCAGAACACTTTTGTTTTTGAAGTTGTAGATAAACTTGTTGAGTAGATATTTTATTATTTATTTAACTAGTCTCTACATAGGAATTCTCTTAAACCTTTCATTACAAATCAGACTGCAATCAATTACACTTATAATATTTTATATATACTAAGTATACCTGTAAAATACATGTTCAGAATTGGGATTGCTGGGTTGAATTATATATGCATTTGTAATCTTGATAGAGCTTACTAAGTTGCCTTCCATATAAGCTGCATCACTGTTGATTCCCACCAGCACTGTATCAGCAAGGTTTTTTTCTCATAGCTTCACTAACCATGTGATTGGCATCTGAATATCTGTATATCCACATGTAAGAAACGACCTTAATGTACCTCTAATAGACAATTTTCTTATTATGGAGTTGACCATCTTTTCATGTTAAAACAGATGTATCTTTTGTTTTTGTACTATTCATTTATGTCCCTTGCCCACTTGTTTTCCTCGTAGAATATTAATCTTGTCTTGCTTTCTAGGTTTAATAATTTAAAAAGTTCACTCTTTGTGTACATGGTCTGAATTGCAAATATATTTCCATAGTTTTTCACTTATGTTTGGAATTTTCTATAACTCCCCCCACCCCACCACAATTTGATCACTCTTACAAATATAAGACACTACCTATCTTTAGCTGCAGGTCCTGGCCTTCTCTGGTATGATAGATCCCAAATTTCTCCTGTATCTCCAGACTGCATTTTGCCACGAGGGTAATGATATCACTCAGCTGATTCTGTTCCACTGTCCAGAGTGCCAGGAGCACGTTCCCTGAAGAAATACAAAACAGGCTGACAGAGGTCAAACACCTGAACTCAATGGCCCAGGATTAAGGATTAATTCCCAGTAATGCAGAAGTTACTAAGGTATCAGGTAATGTTTGCAGCCACCATATCTTTTGCTAGGTTGAAATACTACCTCAAATTCTTAAAATATTTAGCAAATAAAAACCTGATTAGGTGGAAGCTGAAATGTTCCCTGAAGTTTAAAAATATTTTTGGTAATCTTCCCACCATTATTATATTAACAGAAAGAAGTGGTACAAAAATTAGATTAAAACTTAAATCTAATTTTATGACTACTTACTTAACTTTAAATGAAAAGATAGGCCAACTCTGTGGAATACTGTGCTTAAGGATCCTAAGTGTTCTCGAGCTAGGAGACTCTTAACTCCTCCCTCTTACGCTTAGCTTCTACTATTAAAGACCAAAATGGTCTCATTGGTTTTCACAAAAGAGCTTTATGGGCACTTTTTATTCTTTTAATATATTTTTAAATTTATTTATATATAAATTTCACATTTTTGTAATCCCAGGGATTCACCCCCCCCATCTCCATTGTTTCCCCCCTTTCCCCCCTGCCCCAAGTTGTGTGCTTCAGTTTGGTGGTTAGCTTATTTTGACTTTTCCTCATGGCTTTTACTTTTTCCTATATCTCATATATTAGTGAAACCATTGGGTTTCTGTCTTTTTCTTTTTGACTTGTTTCTGCTAATATGATTTCTTCTAAGTACATCCATGTTATCATAAAATCATCCAATTTGTCATTTTTAATGGATGAGTAATATTCCATTGTGTATATATACCACATCTTTTTCATCCAGTTATCTGTTTTGGGGCATTTAGGTTGCTTCCAAGTTCTTGCAATTATAAATAGTGCTGCAGTAAACATTTGAGCACAAGTGTCCCTTTGTGCCCACATTGGGGTCTCTTTTGAGTTGATCCCCAAGAGAGCAATTGCTGGATCAAATGGCAGTTCCATTTTCATTAATTTGAGGGTCCTCCACACAGCTTTCCATAGTGGTTGGACCAGTTTACATTTCCACCAGCAGTGGAACTACATTCTTGCCAGCGCTTGTTGTTGCCCATTCTTTGGATGTGGGCCATTCTTACTGGTGTAAGGTGGTATCTCATTGTGGCTTTCATTTGCATTTCTCTTACTGCTAATGACGTTGAGCAATTTTTCATGTGCCTGTTGGCCATTTGTATTTCCTCTTTGGAGAAGTGTCTTTTTAGTTCTTCTCCAATGGGCACTTTTTAAATTGTCATCAGTTCAAGACTTTCCATTAGATCAGTAGACCCTGAGGCAGAGAATAACATCTTCCTCACTTCTTGATTCCCCACTGCCCATTACATATTAAACATACTATATTCCACACTTTACCTAAGTCTACCTTCCTTCCAGTCATCTAAATACCCAGAAAAAACAGAAAATACCTGTGATATTTAGGATGTCTCCTCCAAAACACAGCACATCTGAAATTGAATAAGTGAGAAAAAGAAAAACAAGTAAAAAAATAGAGATAAACCAGATTAGCACACCTTGCATATGGTCCAAAAAAAAAAAAAAAGGTCCCTTTTATCTTTTCTGATTGATTTGTCCACCCTGAGACTCAGGCTCCCTTTTCTTTTCCTCTCTCTTCTCCTTAAGTCTGTCTGTATCTATAACTATCTACTCTAAATGGAAGAAGTATTCCTGCTCTAAATCACCTCCCATTTGTGCTCTGGATCCTGGACTCATTCAACCTCAACAACTTTGCTCCCTCCTCAACTTCTCTCATTTCCATCAATATCATAAAACATATACACACACAACAAATTTAACCCACTCATTCTTGATTCTTTCTCTAGCTCTCATTTCTATTTTTAAACTACATGCACAGCAGAATAAATTCTCAAAAGAATTAACTATATACAATTTTATTCTTATAGTATATTTACTCATTTTTTCTTTATCATTTTCTTCTCAGTTTACTTCAACCTGACAACCATCTCTGTGTTCTCACTAAATTCATCAAGATCACCAACAGCTTTACCTAGCAAAATTTAATGTTTCTGGTCTCACTGTACTTGATACCTTTCAGTGTTAATCCAGCTGGTTGCAGCTCTCTTCTTAGACACATCACTTCCTTTTTGGCAGGAACACTACCATAGCCCTCCTTACTAGCTGCTTTACAGTTTCTTTTTTGTATATTCTTTTCCCCTAATTCTCCCTTGGAATTCCTCAAGACACAGTCTTAGGTTCTTTCTCTTTATTTACACTCTTCCCATGTGGACTCAATCAGTTCTTTATGTAACATTTTTATGTCATCATCTTACATTTAATTTCTAACAGATATCTAGTCTCTGAGCTCCAGGCCAATCACTTCTCCATTTCAATGACTTACTGTTACTGCAAACTCAATAAATTAAAAACTACCAAAAACCTTTGATTTTCCTTCTCAAAGACTAGCCTTATACATTTTGATTAAGTGACACCACCATCAACTCAGTCATAAAAGCCAAAAAATCAACATTATATCACACTGAAATTCAACATACAACAAATCCTCTGTTGAATCTGCCAAAGATACTATAATCAGCCCATCTACAAACGGCTCCATTGCCAGATCTCTGTACCAGTTTTTTCAATCTTGATTGCACATTGGAACTAACTGTAAAACTTTAAAAAATACTAGGAGTGCCCATAAGATATTCTGATTTAACTGGTTTCGTGCAAAATCTAGACATGAGGATTTTTAAAAGCTCTCCAGTGGCGATCTAAGGTGCAGCCAGTATTTAGACCTACTCTTCATCTCATCTTTCTATCTTATCTCTCCACAACTGCTCCAGTTGCCTTTTCTAGCTTCTATTCTTATTGCTTATTAACCATTATATGTCCAATCTCTATCAGACAACTTTTAAAAACTGTCAGATCACATTATTCCCACTGGAACCTTTCTAGTTTCCCTTTGTACACCAAAATATAACGCAATTTTTTTTATCATGGCCTATAGAACTTGATGTTTTCCAACCTTACTTTTAAGCTTTTTCCCCACCACTACACTAGTCACATGGGCTTTCTTGGTCCCTAGAACACATCAAGCTTTTTCCCCTTAGAACCTTTGTATTTGGCATTCTTCTCTCTGAAACACTTTACCCTAGCTCCTCATAAGGTATACCTCTTATCTTTCATGTGTATGCTAAAACACTTTCTAAGAGGAGTCTCCCTATGTAGAAACTCTTTTCCTTACCTCAGAATTTACCTTATATCCCCATTTATTTCCTTTTTAGGATGCATAATCTCTATGCACCTTAATTATTTTATTATCTGTCTTTTCCCATAAAACAGAAACTGTGACGACAGGTACCATATCTTATTTACCTTTGCATTTCAAGTATCCAGAAATTCCTGGTGTTATAATACATATTACATAGTACACATCCCCTTTTTCCTTATATGTAAACTTCATGAGAAAAATCAAGACCTTTTATACTGAGTCTTCAGGGGTAAAGGGTGACTCAAATGATTATGTTCCTAAAGGTTATGCCACAAAACATTCTGGTCAGTCTCAGAATAATGAACTTATAGAACTGTAGGGGGCTCTGTTAGTAAAGGAAGGAAATGCTATGTATATTTGTATATGTATATTCAAGGGTATAGGGGAGAGTCATTTCAGCAAGGTAGGATTACTCAAGAGTAGATTTTGGTACCTCCCACAAACCTATTTTTCTCTCTCTCCTCTCTCTCTCTCTCTCTCTCTCTCTCTCTCGGCACCTCCCATAAACCTATTTCTCTCTCTCTCTCTCTCTCTCTCTCTGTGTGTATGTGAAGAGTATTTATTACTCAAAACATGTTTGCTGCACAAACTTTCCCCCTCCAGATCAGGCAAATAACCATGTAGCAGAAAATAAACACTGATATCCTGCTCTGCAGGATCAAAACGCAATGTTCGAATGAGGTGCTTTGTAAATTATATCTGGTACAGACACAAAAGGCACAGTACATTACTGCTAGAAGAGACAACCTGAGGAATACTTTACTTTGAATTAAAACGCAAATGTAAAAGTGAAAATTAAAAGTAGCTTTGTATTCCCCTTTCTGAATACTGAAACAACAGGGTGAGACTGGGTAGAATGGCAGATAAGGCAAAGATTCAACTTGTCAGAGGCAGTCTGAAGAAATAAAGATGAGTAAAGGAATGACGCTTTAGTGTCTCTTAAAGCATGCCCAGCTCCTCTCTGTTGTGCCAAACCTCCTTGCTCTCCTGTAATGGTCACTCACGCTCCACGATGTCACTAATGTAATAACTGAAGATGTGGGCCAGTTTGTCCATGTGATCTTCTGACTTGCATTTTAGGCTGAATCTGTCCATTAATGCTGTAAATCCTGACCAACAAAGTAAAAATACATGTTAACTAGAAATCCTAAACTTTCGGGACATGTTATTTTTGTGATGAGTATTTCCATTATTTAGAAGGTATTCAAGGTCAGACTGATTACTGCTGCTGCCTTATTCTCTCAAGCTCCCAGCAGTTGCAGGTGGTGAAGATTCACTCAGAGTTCCCGCTGTGAGTGATAAACTGATAAGAAGTCCATAAAGAAATCGACAAAAGAAGTCATTAAGAGCAATAGATAAAAGCTTTATGGAGAATTCAGGGTGAGCTCCTAGGGAACAGAGGGCTTTTTATGACTCATCTTCATAACCATGACACAAACTCCATAAATACTGGTTAAATAAAGGACTCTCAAAGGAGTTGCTGAAAACTTAACTCCTAGAACGATGGTGGTCACATACTGATGGACCCAAAGAAGGACGAATTAACTAGGCGATAAAGGAACTGAATGAGGCAGAATGCTTACTGGGAAATGCTCGGACTAGGAGAAAACTTGGATTCTTCCAAGCCAGGTTTTGTGGCCCGAAAAAATCTTTCTTTCCGAGCCTCAATTTCATCATTTTTGAACTGAACTCAGGGGCTAAGTCAGATCATCCCAAGTAACCTTAACTGTAAAAGACGCTCAATCTGCTGAGAGGACTGCGCGTAGTTAAACTGAGCCTCGCAAGGCCGAAGCGCCTGGCGCGTAACCGCGACCACCCTGCGTGCTGAGGCCCAACCGCCGCCAGTCAGCTAGGTCAGAAGAGGGGAGCACCGCCCCTCACCCGTCACGTGGACGCCAAGGAGGACGCCCTGGGCCGTGGCAAGCTCGGGTTCCGATCCCCGGGGCTTCCTGAAGACTAACAGATCGGGGAGCAGCGCCGCCAACCGGGCCTCAAAAGGCCACAGACGCGGCGCCACCACCCACTCACCGCTCGCCATGGCGGCGGCGGGGATGCCGGCCGAGGTACCGGAAAGAGGGGCCCATTGCCTAGCGACCAATCCACGTCCAAGGTCCTGTTTGGGCCCGCCCACTAACCAATCACTGAGGATCCCTTGGGCAGAGCCCGTCAAAGGCGGCCAGCGGCGGCCTACGTGCCTCTGCTCGCTGGCCGGGCTCCGGTGTTCCGACGGGGGAGGAACAGAAATAAGACAGGCCGGCTAGTTCAAACGTGGTTTAATCTCCTTGAACCGTGGTGTGAGAACGCTTCTATGATCAAAAAGATGGTCTGGGAGAAATGCCACCAAGGTGACATGGCTTCATACACCGGAGTCGAAACTTGGATCTTCTCTTAACCTTCAAAGGCAAGTTCTAAATAAAGCAAACTAAAGACTGTAAAACTTAACATCGCCAGACTAAGGGTACTTAACAATCACACTTTGTTAGGGAAGCCTTCTGTTCTCTGCCATGGATAGGTGCACGTTTGAAGTTGTAGTCCTGTCTCAGGTTCATGGAGATCACATAGTAACAGGGTGAGCGTGCTGTGAATTTTAACAATCAGAAAACTATTTTTTCGTTCTGCAGAAATACAAAAATAAAATCTAAAAATTACATCTTCACTATTTCTATAGGCTTAATCAAGGTTGATAAAGAGCCAATTTTACTCATGAAATCACATTTTAATTCACACTTCCCAGTAGTAAGCTCTAATCAGCTCAGATGAACAGAAAACAATCTTAAGTGGGTAGATCAAAAGGGAAAGGGATACAATTAATAGGCCTGGACACTAGAGACTTGATGTGTCATAACACATCATCACATAACCTAGAATATAGAATGTAGACTTCAGTTTTTAGTATTTTTATATTTATTTTAAAAAATAACAATTACAATGACATCAATGATTGATCACCTGTACTCCTCCTACTGGGGGGGAGGGGGAGGAAGATGGACAGAAACTATATATAGTTGAGTCCCAAAGGAAAATCAAGACATTTATCATCAGGCACGCAATAGCCAGAAATAACTGTTGGTCCAGTGGTATAGAAATTGACATGTTCAATGTACCAATGCAATTAAAATATATACATTTACAATTATCCTGCCCTACCCTCCCAGCATTCAAGTGAAATAACTATGCATTACACAATTATTCTCTCATCCATTCACTCTTTGTCTATTTAGACATCAGTACAGTCACAAGGACAAATGAATAAAAGAAATCCAGTAACAAAAGGAAAATTCAAATCTTAACTCCCTACTTTGTGGGTTATAATGGTGTGCTACAATGACAAAGGGCCATGGCCTATTTGAAATGCAACATAAACATTTCATTTCAAAGAAAACAAAAATCAAAATCATGAAAAAAATAGTCAATGAGGTTGGTATTACTATGTACAAACTTATGTAAATAAATAGCATTTAAGAACTGCTGTTAAGTACTAGAAGTTAGGTTTGAGGAATTTCTGAACTCATCCTAAACACTTCTAAAACCAAGGAGTATATAATTTTTTCATCCCTCATGTTTTAGTGATCTATCATCTGAAAAAATGTGGGCTTACTGGATAAAGTTATTATCTGAAACTCATATAGTAAGTCAGAAATTTCTAGTGAGCCTATAAAAGGTCATCGGCCCCTTCTGATATGTAGAAGCCAGGACAAGCAACCAGATTCCAGGGACAATGCAAAAACCTTCACTTCCTGCTGCTTCTGCATAACTGTACTACCTCTATTTCTACCATTAGAATGATTTCTCTTTGTGACTTTTTTTTAAAGCAGGTTTCTTTCCTCTAAACATAAACTACAGTAAAATCAAGAGTCAATCTTTGTACTTTTGGTACTTAAACCCAAATGTTCTTAAAAAGACAGGTTTTCCTTGTTCCTAAGAAGGCAGCAACTCATTTAAAATATCATCTTAGGTCTCCCAGGGTTCAACATCTTAGAAAAGATGTCTGAGGTACAACCGATTCTGGGATCTGGGGCCCAGTTCCTGACCCTACAGGAATCTCTATTTCCAATCTGCAGTTTATTCCCAGAATAATGTACATGCAATGTGAAAAGCTTTCTGCACAAGACCAAGAGAAAAAAGGGGAAATACATGGAAACTGGCACCAAAATTCAGCTGCCGTGAGAAGAATGAGAATGTTCACATTCTGAAGCCAGCATAAAGCGCAGGAGTGAAGCCAACATCTACCTTAAACTCTAGCAGGTGACCTGGAATATGATCAGGACAGCTTGATTGTACAGTACTTTCTACAAACTGTCAAGGACCAAATCCTAGACTTCTCCCTTTCCGTGCTTGTATAAAGGTTATTATGTAAATTATCCTCTTCATCTTAACAATCCATTTCAGGCATCCATCCACCGGAGAATCACACTTTATGACAACATAGTTTACATATACAATTCTCTCTTCTAGCTGAATCACACAGGAACCCGTCTATTCCCCAAATGCTGCCACAAAGCCTATGATTGAAAATTTCTACTTTGGCTCTCTGTTTAGGAGTTACTACACATCTTCAATACTTCGGCACAGAAGTTGTGTTAAGTTTTGTTCTCTACTTAGGAAAGGCAGTTTCAAGATCTCTAATTATCTTGAAAGCTGCTATAGTAAGAACCATGGTTCATATGAACTGTGAACAGATGGACAAGCAGATCACTACTTGTCAAAGCTAAAACAAGATTCAGTTAATTTTTATTTTTAGTGCTTCAGTCTTTTTATCATTCTATCCCCAGAGTTAGCATTTTTTGGCTGGTGTCCAAAAATACCAACTGGGAAGACAGAGATTCTTATAAACACAGATTAAATGACTGTATCTCAGATAATTTATTGTTTCCATATCATAAGATGGAACTTCCTTGCCTGGAAGCCATCTTTGAATACAAAGTGTCCATTAAGTTAGTCAGCCTGAGAACCCCCATCAGAAGGATGGATGCTGTTTAGATTCCATGGGAAGGGATAGGCTGTGGCTTCCCTGATTGCAGTTTAGGTTGAACGAAGGTTGTTCTCCCCTGCTGAGATGGTTGGCTGGTATCACCAGTCAACGTAAGTAAGTGCTGTATGTGGTACTACTGCTGGGCTGGCATGGATCCCTTGCATCGTCCTAATCCATGAAATGTTAGTATCAACAGTCTGAAATAGGTCCTGACTCAAAGGGTGAGACAAAGGCTTGCAACTTCAATGTGCCAGACATCACCGCGATTATAATACTGAGCCACTTATTAAAAACTAAGTGGTTTCTGTCCTATAGAAAAGGGCAGAATGAGATCATCAGTGTCCCATCGGAAGAATTGATCAGTTTCCTGGAACAGTGGGAAGAGGTGGTGAGGAACATGACCTTGATCAGCCCCATCACATGTCCTGGGGTTAGGAGACTCTGATGATCTGTGTCATTGCTTCTTCATCTGCTTGATTTGGATCCTAGACACAAAGAAAGCATAATAATGATCAATATAATTTGCAAAAGCAGTAGGAAAATCAACACACATACTTCTCACTAAGGAAATACACAAAACTTTGCAAAATGTATGAAAGGCCTAGAACACATCTAGTCTGCAGTTCCATTAAGAAGAGATTGATACACCTTTTCCTTAAAGGAACTGGAAGTCTGGCTTGCCCTCCATTACTGAACATTGCAGAGCTGACAGTCTTTCTTTCTAAAGCAGCTGTGTTCTTCCCTGAAGAACTTATGCTCTACCTTTTTGGTATAAAGGCACTTAGGCAGCTAAGCAAAAGACTCAGTTACCAAGTTTTATTTTTGCTTCCTTGCTTTCTGATAATTTGTTTATAAGCACTAAAAACTTAAAAGGGCAGGAAAGCAGACTAGATTTACTTTAATGCACAGAAAACTGAAGTCCACATAGATAAAATGATTTGCCTGGACTAGAGCCAAAAAGTCAGGAGCCCAGTAAAGACTAAACTCCAATCTCTTGGCTCCATTTATTTATTATTCTTTCCACTAAACCCTGCAGTAATATATATATATATATATATATATATATATATATATATTTTTTTTTTTTTTTTTTTGCAACTAGGTCTCGCTATTTTTGCCCGTGGAACCGCAGGCTCATGTTGCCTGGGGTACCATGGACAAAGCAATCCCCAGCCTCAACTTCCCAGGTAGCTGGGATTACAGGCATGTGCCACCCCGTCCAGCTATTTCTTGGGACTAGATCTTGCTATGTTGCCCCGAGCAGGACTTGAACTGCGATCCCTAGCCCCAGCCGCTTCATAGGCTGAAGCTTACAGGCACAAGCCACTGTGCCCGGCTTAAACCCTGCAGTGTTAAGGAAAGTATCAGGCCTTGAAAGCTTCTGCAACACTCCAAAATAAACATCTCCCATAAATTTTGAAGTTTTGAAGCCCGAAAAGCTGGAGGTTTTTCTGCGAGGCAAGGCCAGATGGTGTTCTTGATCAGTTAGCAAGAAAAATTACCAATATTTACTAAGCTCTCATCACGCACTAGATAGCGTAAGGGCCTAATCCAACTTATACTATGAAATTTCCACAACATTCTGGTGTAGTATCAACAATAGCCAGTTTACAGGTGAAGAAATGGAAAGTAAAACATTTAAAAAACTTGACCGAGGTTATATTGTTAACATACAGAATTAGGTATGTTCTGGCTCAATGTCCAGAGCTGGCACTCCACATCTCTTAAATACATGAATGTTGGGGGCGGGGGCAGGGAGGCTGCCTACTCTTTAGCACTTTAGGCTGCAAACAGGAATAATAGCTTTGAAGGAGCTGTTTTGAAGAAGTTGTTATGTATGTGGACACTGATACAATAAGGGGTAACTAGCATGTATCCTCGAGCAAGGGACTAACAATTAAAAAAAACACTATCTTAGGAAGACTGATTTGGCAACAGTGCAGGTGGGATGTGATGGCTAGACAGAATGAAGTGTCAGTAAATGGGAAAATGCATTTTAATTCAACAAATGTTAACCAAGTGTTTGTTCTGCACTGGGCATTATACTAAGCCCAATGAATACAGTGGAGAATAAAATGATCTACTTCCTAAATAAATGCAATTATCATTACATTCTAAGGGAAGATGTAAGACCTTCTTTGGATAGGGTGGACTAGGGGTAGGCCCACAGATTGAAACTAAGACCTAAAGGGGAGAAAATATTACAGGACGAGGGTAGAAGGGGCTTAAGCAGGACTGCATGTGATGGTTGATACTGGAGGCAGAGAAGGGACAACAGAAGGAGACCAAGGGGGAGCTAGTAAATAAATCTAAGCAAAAGGAGAGGATTAGACCAGGCTGACAGCAGCAGTTGGTAGAAAAAAATATTCAGAGGAATAATCAAGAAGATCTCTTCAAGAACTATACAATTCTAGCTTTAACAACTGGGTGGATAGGCATGTTCCTTTTTGAGAAGTGTGACTGGTTTAGGCATAAAAAAAGAGTTCTATCTTGCATATATCAATTCAGAACTGCTCATAAGATGCAATCAGATGTAATAACTAGTGTATGTAGTAGTTAACACAGCATGTTCCTGCAGTTGCTATAAAGATTCAATGAGGGCAGGGGTAAAGCTTCTATAAGTTTATAACACAAAGGCTGGCAAACAGTAGTGTTAGTTGCTGTTACTACTACTATTACATCAAGAGACAAAGTTCGTTCTTTGAAAATCAGGCAAACAAGAACTTTTAAGAAGGAATTAATAACTGGGGGCAAGAAAGGTCACTACTGATTGAAGATCAGTAGTAATTTTAAGCTGCATCTTATTTAGAGTTTGATGAATCCATGATGTGGAAACAGCAAGAGGATGTTTCTTCCCAAGAAAAATGAGAAGTATAAATCATCTTACCTGCATATGGGGACTATCCTTTTCCTTTGGAGAGAAAAATCGCCCACCTTCACCACGCTTTCGTGCCATAGCATGACGGTGTCGAGACTCATGAAGGTATTTCTGAAATACAACAAAACCATTTAACTAACTAGTTGAAACCAATAGTTTATCACAAAAAAGTCATCCTCAAAAGTTTAGGACAGTTGTGATCAAAGCCACCAGAGGTAACTATGATTCTGAATTACAGATAAAGCATTTGAGCAAATACTAGGCAATATCTAACCTCACATGGCTGCTCAGAAAAAAAGACTACATTTCTTAGTTTTATGTGCAAATGAGCATGGCCAAGTTCTATTTTGATGAGATACTGTACAAAACATCTTGTAAATTCACTTAAAAGGAAAAAAAAAAAAAAAAAGAGAGACTACCTTTCTTATTCCCTTTGCTTCAAGGCTGGTGCCCAAGTAACCATTTGGACTATGAAAAGCGTACTATGGATATTAAACCAGAAAGGAGAAAACGGTCTTGAAGACTGTGAAACCTACTTCTTTTAAGTAAGGAAAAAAAAAAAATCTCATTCTAACCACTTTTAACTTTTTGGTTATTACATGCACCAACAAATGCAAACTTTCACAAAAACTTAACAGTTATCCCACTTTGGTTGCTTGGAAATTACTCAAGGATAACATATAAAAGGTTAATTGCAAAAGCAGAATCATGTTACTGTTCTCATACCACATCCTTACCAATGCTATACATATACATACCCTTCTTTCCTTTGGAATTTTTCCTTCTGCCTCTAGTTTAGCCCTGGCTTGCCTCCTCTTAAGTATTCGGTGGTATTGTTTGGCATTCACATAGAGAGGTTCTTCTTCAAGCATCTCTGCCCCAGGTAAAGGGATTCTCTGGATTGCAGGTACTGAGCCAGCACCAGGCACCATCTGCATGAAGAGAATAACAGATTTAATTAATTAGAGTGGCAGAAGTGTGGACAAAAGAACAGATTGCTGGTCACTATTATTTTCTTATGAAAGCTAAAATTGTAGCTTTTATATGGCACTGAATAAAACACAGTTTCTTGGAGAATATATTAACAAGTCTGCATTTTAAACAAATATTTTAGATGATTCTGTTACAGGGGGCCCAGGAGGCACAACGAGAAAAGACACAATCAGGTTAAAACTTGTGTCCATCCCAAATAAGGTGACATAAAAACGGGTTGTTTACATGTTTATCTATCCTTTTATCTCTAACACCTAGAATAGTCCCTGCAACACAGTAAGGTGCTTACAATGAATTATGGCTCACTGAATGTGTAGTGTAAAAGTAGATCCCTCTAAGTGCTTTAAGAATCAACTCAGTGCTGAGAGGTCAACATTATAAACAACCCTTGTGAAAGCCATCAAGTGAACAATTTAAGAAACCTTCAAATACAAACAATGGAAAAATAGAGATATGAATAGTGAGCTGAAGAATCCATTTTCTTACCATGACCATTCCTCCTGAATTGACCACATTGCCTGCCACTGGCAATGTCACAGTGACAGTCCCTTGTCCACTGCTGGTTGTGTTGGTGTTGGCTCCTGTTTGAACAATCTGTGCTCCTGCCAAACTGGCTGCTGGGATGGTGATCATGCCTGAAACAGGGACTGTAACTTTAAGAAAATAAAACATAAAACAAACAAAAAAACAGGTACACAGAAAGAAGGGAACACAGTTATTAGTCCCTCTTCTATCTGGCACACACATATTCACTCTGGTAAAACACCAACAGACAGCATAAGAGGCAAGGAGAGAAAACGTACTTTCTCACTCTTCCTGGTATGCTACATCTGATCCAAGTAGTTACAATCTATGAAATTCTATTAACTCTCTGGGTTCCAGTTCTGAATTAATCTATTTCTGAAATGGACAATTCCTGGACATTTTAGTAAGTTTTCAATGAGTGTCAAAAAAAAAAAAAAATCTGGAGATCCTCTTATCTGAATGAATCTGGCTACATCTATATGCATTGCCCTATATCTATGTAAGCAAACTTCGTATTTCCAATTGTTGATTGAGAAACATCTCTCCCCCCAAAAGCTTATGTAACCCTGAGGATCAGATCCTTAAAATTTATAAAGTAGTTATTTGCTCAAGAGATGAAAAAAGATGCATCAAGTTCTCCAAGAAATGAACGGGCATACTCACCTTGCTGGAGAATAGTGCCATCTGCATTGACTGGTTGATAAACAATGGTCTGCCCTTCAGCAGTCTGTGCCACTTGCTGTCCCTGCACAGCAATCTGCTGCTGTGTCTATAGGGAAGAAATCATCACAGGATTTAATAGAATTCCAAAAACACCACAAAGGCAAGGACTATGTAGTTCTTTTTTGGGGGAAACATTTAAAATGTTTTCTTTTCCATTTCTGCTACAAGTGAGATATTTGGCTCAACTTTTAACTCTTGGCTCAACTTTTAACTCTTCCTAATCAGCTGTGCTGCTGCACAGAGGAAATGGAATCACCTGAGTCTGGCCAGCAGTTACGGCTGTCTGGGGCTGCTGGATGATGATCTGCTGGGTCTGGCCCTGTTGGCCTTGTACCTGCACAGCTTGCCCACCCTGGATCTGGATCTGTCCGGGTGGGACCAACTGTATCTGTGAAGAAAACACAGAGCAAGGTTAATAGCCTATTGACACTGGTCTCATCTAGTCCTTTGTAGAGGAATTTGGGTTAGGAAGCAGGAAATGATCTGAAGAAGAAATAAGACAAAGTACTGTTCTATTCTCTGTTATAAATTAGAGATAACTGTATTTTTACAGGATCACTCAAATAATCCTTGAGAGAGTAGGGGAAAAGATGAAACTCAGAAGAAGATATGTGCTAGTAAGTACGGAAGGTGAAGATGACTGATGGGGACTCATTATACCATTTTCTTTGTTTTTTGGTTTAAGCTTTTTATTAATAAAATGCTGGAGGCAGGATGGGGGGGGGAAGGAATACTTCCACCTTTTCTAGCTTCAAGCTGGGAATTTATAAAAACGCATATATAAAATCCTTAAACATACAGAAAAGTTGAGATAATCATATTACAAACCTCTATAGTCTCTATTTGGATTCAACACCCTAACATTTTAAAGGCCAAATATATTTGCTTCAGTTCTTTTAAACTGGTTACCATTCTTAGAGAGCATATTTAAACATGTATATCCATAAAAATAAATGATTCAGTTTTGTGTATAAAGCCCATTTAAATAGTACCACACTGTAACTTCTCACAAGGTATTTTTAGTCAACACACTTCAAACTATGTCCAGGAGAAATAGAATTACAAGTTGATTTTAATTGGTACAAAGGATCATGTTAAATAGTTAGAGCATAATTTATTCATTCACCTTAACATTTGGGTTTTTCTTCCATTTTGTTTTGAACAGATTTCACATGCAAATTATTAGTCTCCAAAGCACAAATACAAAATTCCTGTGATAAATAAAATCTGTGTGTAGTAGGTCTAGCTGTCTTTCTCCCTTTATGTAATCCTCCATCACTTTCTGGTGCTGGAACCAGTGACTTACTTTTAACAGAGTATGACAAGAGTGATAGGACATCATAGTCAAGATTCGTTTACAATTAGACTAGCTTCCATCTTGCTGCTTTCTCATTTCCCCCACTCGCTGAGGGAAAGCAAATGCTACGTTATGAGCTGTCCTATGGAGAAAGTCACAAGGCAAAAACAGATGTATCAGCCATCAGCCAAGAGGAAGGTCTCAAGGCCAACAAAGAATCATATAAGTGAAGCTGGTAGTGAACTATTCCCCAGTTAACATTAGGGTGTACATTTATATTCATCTGTTCATCAGATTTGGGGGAAATAGCCATTATTTAAATATTCTTTCTACTCCTTTCTCATTCCCTTTTCCTTCTGAGATGCCACAACAGCACCAAGGACTTGCTGCAGTTATACAAGACAGATTCCTGAAGCATCCTATTCCAGTATCTCTGCCTAGCTCTTTTTCACAACTCTTTCAGAACACTTAGCTCAGAGTTGACACTTAGGAAGTTTGGTAAGTGAAAAGATAAATTTATCTAAACCTATCCTGAGCTTTGAATAATAATAGCTAATTAATGGACTATAGAGCTCACTGTTCTATTTATTCATGTTCTTAGCCCATTTTTCTATTGAAGTGTTATTTTCAGACCAATACCTAAATGTTCCTTATCTATTCTGGTTAGAAAATCCTAATATATATACATATAATATATATATTGAGATTAGGTCTTACTATTTTGCCTTGGGAACTGCAGGTTCACATTGCCCTGTGTACCATGAACTCAAGCAATCCCCACCCAGCCTTAGCTTTCCAGGTAGCTGGGATTACAGGTACGCACCACCATGCCCAGCTATTTTTTGGGACTAGGTCTCACTATGTTGATCCTGGCAGGTCCCAAATCTGTGGACTCAAGCAATTCCTAGTCCCAGCCTCGCTCAGTAGGCTACTATTAAAGGTAAGTGCCACTGTGCCCGGCCAAATCCTATTATATTTTAAAAATATTTTCTTCCAAGTTTTCCTTGTCTTTTATCTTAATTTATGGTACACTTTAATATACACATGTTTTTGTTTTAAAGTAATTGAATCTTTTTTTGGGGGAAGGGGAGGGTCTTCAAAACCCCATAGCAAAAAAAAAAAAAAAAACAAAAAACAAGTCTCCTGCAGAGAATATCTAAAAATTTCCAAGTATGCTTTTTAACATTTAGATCTTTACCAACAAAGTATTTTTTAAGTTGTACAAGGTAGGGATCATTTTCTTTTCATCATTTCCAAACTATTTCTCTTGCTATGTATCAACTTCCAATATTCTCAAATAAGTTTCTTAACTCTCCTCTTCATTTTCATTGTCCATATAAAGCCAGGGATCTTAACCTAAAATTTTATACAAAATTTTGCAACCACCCAGACATCTGTACCTTCTCTAAAAGGCTTTATTTACATTCTAAAATAGATAAGCTGGAATGGTGGAACATGCCTGTAAGTGGCTGCCTAGGAAGCCGGGGCCAGGGATCGTGGTTTGAGTCCCACCAGGGGCACATAGTGAGACCTAGTCCCAAAAAAATAGCTGGGTGTGGTGGCATGCACCTGTAATCCTAGCTACCTGGGAAGCTGAGGCTGGGGATTGCTTGAGTCTGTGGTACCCTGGGCAACATAAGCCTGCGGTTCCACAGGCAAAAATAGCGAGACCTAGTCTCAAAAACAAAAAAAAAAGTAGATATTATTAAAAAAAAAAAAAACTCTGCTAAAAGAAACATTTAAAAATCACTGAGAAGCAATCGCTCATAAAAAGGGAAATTTTAGAATCTCACCTGGAGCTTCTATTTACACTAATTTTTCCAGGACAGTTTTAATTATGGTTTTATTGGAGGGAGAGGAATAATACAAATCTGCAAAGTCTCTTTACAGGTCAAACAAATCCCCATACTCCAAAAAGCAAAAGGAAGAAAATCCCACAAAATCATAGAATTCCAAACGGAAGTAAACCCTAGAAATCACCTGAAACAAGCTGAATTTCCAGATGAGAAAGTCAACAATTAAATGACTTGGTCAAGCTCAGGAAGCTTGTTTAATGGCAGGCCTGGGAAGGAAAGTCAGGTCACCACACTCAAACTATACTGTCATATGAGAATGGAAAGGAGGACATGGCAAGAAGGACTTTAGAAAATGAGGACAGAAATTATTTTAAGTCTCATACATTTATGGGTGGAGAAATGTGAAATTAGACTTAATCCTAAGTACAAGGCTATCCTGGCAAAGACATGTCAATAGCCTTATAAAAATGCTTAAACTTTTTGTTCAAGCAATCCCCTCTTTAAAAAAAAAAATTCCCCTAAGAATTGGTTCAAGTAAAAAATATAACTATCATGGTCAAACACATTTTATAGTAACATTATCCATAAAAGCAAAACAAAAGCAACAATAGGAAAACCTAAATATAAATATACACTGCAAATTCTGATTCATCACACTACTATGAAGGAATCAAATATAAGAAAATCATGTACATTTATCCCAGGGGCACAAGGATGGTTCAACATCCGGAAATCAATTAACATAATCCACCATTTCAATAAGAAAACAAAAACCATATGATCATATCAATTGATGTAGAGAAAGCATTTGACAAAATCCAGCACCCATTTATGACAAAAGCCCTTGAAAAACTGGGGATCAAAGGAACCTACCTCATCATAATAAAAGCCATCTATGACAAACCTACAGCAAACATCATCTAAAATGGGGAAAAACTAAAATCATTCCAGTTAAGATCTGGAACTAGGCAAGGATGCCCACTCTCCGTTACTTTTTAACATTGTATTGGAAGTTCTAGCCAGGGCAATAAGACAAGAGAAAGATATAAAAGGGATACAAATAGGAAAAGAGGAACTGAAACTGTCATTATATGCAGATGATATGATTCTATATGTAGAACACCCCAAAAAATCCACAGAAAAACTTCTTGAAATAATTAACCAGTTCAGTAAGGTTGCCGGCTACAAAATCAACACACAGAAATCAGTAGCCTTCCTATACGCAAAAAGCCAAGCAGAAGAAGAAATTAAAAAAGTCATCCCATTTACCATCACACCAAAAACAATTAAATACCTGGGAATAAACCTAACAAAACACGTAAAAGAACTACACAAAGAAAACTTTAAAACGCTACTAAAAGAGATAGAAGACACAAGGAAATGGAAAGACATTCCTTGCTCATGGATGGGAAGAATTAACATCATCAAAATGGCCATCCTACCAAAAGCAATCTACAGATTCAATGCAATCCCCTTAAAAATTCCAATGACATTCTTTAAAGAGATAGAACAAAAATTACAAAAATTCATATGGAATAACAAAAGACCTTGAATATCAAAAAAC